>JAVFBW010170525.1:0-11170 GCA_034783835.1 Mopalia ciliata
TAGCTCTGCGAACACCAGGGTAACAGAAAGCAACCTCTTTTCTCGCCTCTTACGATCGACCGAAGAAGCCGAGGGAGTATTCTGTAGGGCCATGGCCCACCCGCTCCCTCACGGGGCCATACGATCGCAGTCATAATATTCCATAGTTATGCACAATAAAATTGAAATTTAAAATTAAAAGATTAAGATTAAAGAATGAAGGAGTGATTTTAACTTACATAATCGTGTACCATTGTTTCAAGATTCAATTGAACAAAATCAATGTGAGTGACAAGGAAAGACCTATGGTCTTAAAAAGTCATTCACATAAATGTGCAACTAAAACCCAAGTTTTCAGGGAGTTTTAATGATTGAAGTAAGAATGGTTTTCAAGGTATTACAGAACTGGAAAACTTGATATAATCCCATGGCCATAGAAACTCTGTAAATGAATGAACTTGCTGTTTTAATGACAAGGCCTGCTGCTCATCACAATCCTGAGATAAATAATTACAATTTAGCTTTTTCTTATTTTAATGGGAATCTTAAAAATGAGAACTGTTCCATCCTGTGGTGACTTTACCAAAAGGCATAATGAGATCTCATTCTGAAATTCTGTTTTAATGGATGGTTCAAAGAATATACCTTTAATTACAAATGAAAAAGACTCGATCATATGGTATCAAACACAGATGTGACCAGCTCGTTCAATGAACATAAGACACTCCTACTCTTCAAAAAGAAAAACTGATATTTGTGTGTGTATCTTTCAAATGGGTGAAGGAAATCACCCTTGACACCTCTGGCAACAAACAAAGACAAGATAGGACTGTCCGACAAATCCAGAACAATCATAGAACATCACAATTTTCACAAACAGATCGGGAACAATAATCTGAGCCCCAATAATTGGATAGTCTCAGAAATTTTAAAATGTATCCACGCAGCCATGTCTAGATACTTTTATCCTAAAGCAGAAGAGCTCAACAAATATTAACCAATCAAATATCTTCCTTTTCAAAATAGGTGCCTATGTCACGAGACCTGTAAAGTCAACTGTTTAAACCTCTGACAGTTCACCTTTATAGGTCATTGGTTCACCCAATTAGTGTTAGTCGCGTGACGTCAGAGCAGAACTGGCCATGCCCAAAATGTCAGCCGCCAGTGCTCATCGGAAGTTATATATCTGTAACCCTCCGGTTATTTTATGACATAAAGAAAAGATAAGTTGATGCCATATTTAAGTATATCTAATGGTAACCTTTCAAGGAGTATAGAGCTCATTTCAGACGGGAGTATTGCTTTCAATGGGTAGTTAAGCTGGAGAATGAACTTTAGATGAAACAATGGATGTAAACATTAAGAGCTTTCATTGGCTTTTGGTGTAACTCTTTACTGAATTAATCTTCAATCTATATTCTTAAAACTAGCACTCATTGATTGATTGATTTATTGTTTTTTTAAAGCTGTGCTTAAAAGTATTTAATTTATGTGACTGTGGTGTATTGCCACAATAACTGACACTGGCACAACCATTAAATGTGAAGCATTATGATAATGTTGGAAATTTAATATTCCTCCAGTGCTAAGTGAAGACAGAATAGCTACTTCGCAAAAGCACTCTTGGAACACCACCTCTTAACAAAATCAGCCTGACCGTAATCAATACTTAAACAGAACTTAAGAGTTCTAAAACTAAATTGCACTGTAAATTTGTACTGTCTGGTTAAGTAAATATTAACGACAATGGCTGGTTTAAGCCGAGGGGATAAATGAAAGACAGACTCGGAGCAAAATCAATAAATCATTGTGTACATCGTCAGGATACGTAATTTTGTGGTGTTGAATAATTCACGTGAAGGCTTAGTGTCGAGTTAGATCAAATATAGAGGCCGCTACCAATGGAGACGTCAGCCTAAATGGATTTATTTTATATGGCATTGTGGTCTCGTCACACTCAATATTTTCAGCTTACAATCACTTGATACTAATCGTAGTCATAGTTGCTCAAAATGTGTTATATTTATGTTAGCTCTGTGGATTTGTTTTACATGGTGTTATGGCCTCGTCACACTCAATATTTTCAGCTTACAATCACTTGATAGTACTCATGGTTGCCAATAATATGTCCTGGTTTTGTTAGCTCCGTGGATTTGTTTTACATGGTAATGTGGTCTTCTTACACTGAACATTTAAAGGCTGCAATTAACTGATAGCCATTGTTGATTCCTTTAACTTGAAATGGTTAATGCCAAAGCCAAAAATTTGTTAGAGCTACCTTAGTTCTGTGGATTTATTTGACATGGTGTTGTGGTCTTGTCATACTAAAGATTGATACCGTATTATCAACTGATAGTCACCATTGTTTCCTCTTATTTGTAATGCTTGATGTAAGCTCTATAGACTTCTTGGACTACAGACTACATGACATTTTAACTTGTATTCAATTGATACCAATAATCGCTCATTTGCCTGATTGGATCGTATTCAAGATTAGTTCAACCACAATGGGGTAACATCCCAGTTGGTGAGGGAGACACCATTGGCAACAAACAAATACAGGATAAAAACAAAATGAATACAAATACATCACAAACAGATCTGATTTCAGTTGTCCCTTAGCTCTGAGAGCACCAGGGAAAAGGACTGATTGGTGTTTTGCACCACATCTAGCCGTATTTTAGCTATGCTAAGGCACCAGGGCAAAGAAACTGTAAGGATACTCCCTTCCAACCCTTCGCCAGCTCATCATTTTATTTAGTTTGTCATGATAATGTTTGCTTTGTGGATTTAGTTTTATGTCTTTTGGAAAATATGGTTTGAAAGCACATGGGTTTTAACTTGGAAACAAATGCTCCAAGTTATTGAATTGCCCATAATCATTGCAGACAGATAAACAATACTTGACACTAGCACAACCATAAAATGTTGGAAAGTTATTCTTCCTGCAGTGCTGAGTAAAGACAACACACCTACTCTCCAAACAAACTGTCAATGCAGAGAGAGCAAGAATCAGGAAGAAATATCATAACATAAACACCACACCTGGGACTTTTGTAATCACCCTCAGGTGAACGGGGGGAAATGAACAACTCAGCAGCGCATGTCATGAATAAAATGTAATCAGGGCAGGGTAATTGTAGCGGTTCGTGGTCATACTATTAATAAACTTAATGGTGTATGAAATAGCATTATCTTGATGAGAGAACTAAGACCACATCTCCAAACATAGTCAACACTGGTCACTCCAATCAGAACATACCATAGCCAAAGGGGAAATAAGTCATATATATATAGACCAGCTGTATTAATTTTAGCCAATCAGAAGTTATGGAACAATGAAGTTAAGCTATAATAGCACACATATTCCATTCATTTTCATGAAAGGCTTTTCTCATAATCATATTACATTAACACACAAGGGGATCTATGTCATAATTAGACACGGTAGAGCTTTAATAAAAACTTCATATTTTACGTTTCTACTTGAAGCAATGCCACTACAGAACCAATTGGTGTTTTACCCTGTACTCAAGGGCATTCCATTTAATTATCATAGACAGAGTTAATTCTTGAACCAAAAAGATAGTATGGGGATTTCATAAAAAAAAATTGTTTGGTTTGCTGGCTTGAAAAAGAACAAGTTAACATTCAACTGTCAATACAATATGACGTTACAAGACTCCCATTGTTTAATGGTTTTGAGAGGTAAAGTATTTACAGTAAGTAAAGACATTATAATTTAAATAAATGTGGTAAAAAGTTCTGGGTCGGGTTGTTAAAAAAATAAGCCAGATTTAAATTCATAACGTCACAAGGAAAGTCAATTGTGACGTGACATCAAACAACAATGGTTTAAAGTTAATACAGTTTTAAACAACCGGCCCCTGGGAAGCAAAAGTTGTACAGAAGTGTGAGATGGATTGCCTATAAAATTTGAAATTGTTTAATGGTTGTATGACTCATATGGCTCTTAAACAATATATCAAATTTTAAGTAGTAAGAAAAGTAGTGTTTCCCCAGTAATTAAAGAGTAAGTCTATGTGTGGACAAACTGCCCTCAGATAGAGGGCGTGACGGGCTCAATGAAGATGGTCCTCTACACTTCCTGAACATTCAATAATCATTATAATGACAAAGGCCTATATTGTAGGAGACATCCCATTATTTTAAGTCAACATGGGGTCTCTGTTACTAACAAAACAACTAATGTTGATTTAACCTCTATATGAATGCAAAACCAAACAGTCTTCATAAAAAAGCGATGCTTAAAACATTATATCAATAAAACAGACAGGTATTTGAATAAAAGCAATATCTGATTTCCTAAGTTAGAGAGAATATTCCAGAAAATGTTTATGGTACTTATCTAGAAAATGGGTTTTAATTAACACATTTCCATATGCCAAAAAACAATTACAGAATAAACATGTAAGATAATTAAGATTCGATATTTAAGTCAGAAGCTGGTATTCATACAATGTCCAGAATCTAACCCTTAGACTTCTAAAAAGCAATCAAACCGGCAGAGGGATGTAGATTAATTAAAATCGATGAATAACCTTATGTTCTAGATAAACTCCTAGAGACAAGTTTCTAAATAAACCTTAATCTCGAGTTGTGTTATGGGTAACCTACAGACATCTCAAGAAAAGATACCATTAATATGGTGTATAAAATATTGTTTAAAATGTACCAATCAAGATATTCTGCATGGGTTAGGAATAAATAGGCCTACAAATTTACATAATGGAAATAGCACCATATTAACAAATCACTAATATGTAAACCTTTATATTTATACACTTATTTGCATACATTAATATGTATACACTAATATGTATACACTAATATTTATACACTAATATGTATACACTAATATGTATACACTAATATGTATACTCTAATATTTATACACTAATATTTATACACTAATATGTATACACTTATATTTAAGAGAAGAGCCGATAACCATAAAAGGCAAAATAAAAGAAGACAACATGAACTGGTGCCTCTGAATTTGTACCCATTTCTTGTGGTATTTTGACATTAATCATCCTCAACAGTCATCATTACTGTCAGCAGTCATTAAAAACAGTTAAGTGGAGATGTACACATTTAAACAATTTCTGAGATTGATTGTTGAATTATAATCGTACTTCACTTGCATGATAACAGTGTATTCCTATGTTTGACAATTAGTGTTCCTGCCATGCAAACATGATGACACCATGACTGTGACCTCTGGTCAGATAGGGCCCAGGTTTCTTAATGTTACACCTGATAGTATTCCACTTCTGTGATGTAATGACTTTAATACGTAAATTTGTTGGAAACACTGTAATGATTTTTTTAAATTCTGTAATAATTTTAAAACTCTTTATTGATTTTTTAAACTCTTGAAAGAGTTTTGAAACGCTTGAATAATTTTTGAAACTCTATATTATGGGCTTGGGACCTCTATAAAGGGATCGGGAAATCTATTATGGTTTCGGACCTCTCTTACGGGTTTTGGAGCTATTACAGGGTTTGGGAACTCTATTACGTGGTTTATGAACTCTATTATGGGGTTTAATAACTCTATTACGGCTTTGGGAAGTCTATATTGATTTTGGGAACTCTGTAATGATTTTGTGTAGCCCTAAACCTATTTCAATATCCACTTCAACCACCCTTATGTAACTGTTTTATTATCCTTCAAAATATAAGTACATGTACCCTGTCATTGGTTAATAAAATGACCACACATTTTAATGACTTTACACTATATGTTTTCAATAAAATGCTACTGGTTAATAAATGCGTAGCTCGAGACATGTGGCACTTGTAAATCAATAAACATGTACTGTTTGGTTTTCTTTAAGGCGTAGCTGTCAAACAGCTGTTCTAAACTACGTGGGTAATCAGTACACAGCTGGTGTTACATCATACTCATATCTATCAAAAACAATGCAAATGACGCAAATTTTTAAAAATCTTTTCTCATAAAACCTTTACATTCATTGTTCATTTTCAGTCAACTTGACATTTTATCTGTCCATGTATGTAGCTTGTAATACATCTTAAAATGTGTCGTGTTAATTATACTGATTGACTGATTGATTGATTGGTGTTTTACGTAATGCTTAAGAGTATTTCACTTATATGACAGCGGTGTATTCCAACAACAATTGACACTAGCATAATCAAGTTATGAGGCAGTTCTATATCGTTGGAAAGTTAATCTTCCTCCAGTGCTAAGTAAAAACAGCATTGCTACATTTTCAACAAACTACCCTATAGCTATGCTGTATTAATCATAACATCGGGCCATGTAAGCATAGGTGTTTAACATTTTTCTATTTAATGAAAATCTTTTTGGTAGCCCAACATTTACTACTTATGTTACCCAGGCATGTGCTGTTGGGAAGAACAGACAGAATGGGGTCTCTCCATGGTTATGCAAACTTAATTTAAAAGGACCAATTTATAGTTTTCCTTAAATTGTGTGCAGTCTTACAGATCATACAGATTTGTACAAATTTTGTCATCCGATTATCAATGAAAATTGTATTTGTAAGCAATTTTGTTATATTTTTCACAGAGCCATATTTATGTATTTAAAAAATCAGCAAACCTGGAAAAAATTCAAATGTTGCCTTATCTCACAAAATTTTAAAGGACTGATTTTAAGGTTATGCAGGAAAAGATTACAGCACAGGCCTTGTTACCTAAAGTTGATTAACATATTTTCATTGATTGATTGGTGTTTACAGGTATTTCGTTTATATGACAGTGATGTACTTTCAAAGGAGGAACAATAACACTACAATAATGTTAAGTGTTATACACAAATATTCTGTTGGAAAATGAATGTTCCTCAATAGCTGGCAGTTATACTTCCATTATACGGCTCTTAGACACATGGCTATATCTTTTCTTGTAACCAAACATTTATTACGTCTTTCCATTACGTGTTTCTTTGATTTGGGTTTAAGAGCGTACTCAAGGGTATTTCACTTATATGACGACTAATTGCCCACTTAATACAGTTCCTTGCTTAATTACTGTGGAAAACTGGGAAGAAACCTTGTAAAAACCACCACTGCGATTGACGAAAACAGGTCGGGTGACTAACTCTAATACCTGATGGTCGACAGACCTACTAGATCCCGTGAACGATAAATCAAAAAAGGTATTAGTAAGGGCACAAGCTACCACTAAGACACGGCTGTGGGCCTCACACATTTGTCCATATTTGTATATAAAATAACATTTATTACATCTTTTCATTGTAACCTGATGTGCACAATGATATTTACTACACAGTTTCATAAAGCCTAGTATTGACTAATGTATTATGTCTTTTCATTTAATTAAACAATTATCTTTGCATATACTATAACTTAGCATAAGAAATATGCTGTACAATTTCATGCTATTACTACTTAGCACTAGAAATATGCTACACAAATTTCATGCTATACAAGACATCTTATCATGGCTGCGTTCAAGGCTGAGCATATGGAGCATGATTGAATGAATAATTTAGTTAAACTATTATCGTGACATCTTACCCTTATTATTTGCATTGTATGTTGGTGGAAGCCAGGCAGAAGAGTCATCACTGCTCTCCTCGTGATCTGAATCAAAGGTGTGAGTTGTCGCGGGCTGCGGCTTACTACGAAAACATGACGTCCACAATGTAGCCGGGGAACAATTCCCGTCAAAAAATCGGAACATAACAGCTCTTGATTGGATGCATAGAAATGGTCCACAGATAAAACCATTAACTTAAGCCATTAGCCGCGAGGGCTTGGTGTAATAATTTAAAAGGAGAAGACAAGGGAGTTAAATAGATCTTGTCTGATCCAGGTTTGCTAGAGATCAGATCTTGCTGTAGTCACATCCGCTTCTGGGTTTGATTGACAAGACCACTGCCTGTTTACCTAGCACCTGTTTACAAGTGACAGCTGATTTAACGCTATTGACTCCTCCACTACCTGACCATAACACGGAATTGGGTTAGTATTTATCACTGGGAATCTTGTTGATTAAATCCGAAAACCTGTCACTATATCGCTATCCACTTAATTGTCGGTTGGAATTGACTGGAATGTAACGTTATGTTTAGATAGACACCTGATATGGCTGACACTATTGACCAAAGAAATGCTCCCGGTATCAGCCAGCAAGCTGTGAGAATATTCAGTTGGCAGATCGTGTCAATGAGGTAGTAGCTTTCCTATTCCTAGTAATAAGCCAGGCTGAAGACGACACGGACTACCTTAGGCACATCATCCCCGACAGTGAACGTCAGCTGCCGTGCAACATTACAACACATGTAAAAGCATGTCATCTAACTGTCGAGGAGGCGGACAAATGACTGCATATACCTGACAATAAGGATCAGGTCATATTGTGGATACTAGCTAAAGGGTATACCAGCTGACACAAATACCTATACACAGTTTTTTCCACAGAAAGGCTGGATTCTGCCTATAAAGCACCACATGTACCAATAAACACTGAGGCTATGTAGAGTGTATATGGATCAGTCTCCAGATCCCTTCATTCACAAACAGCTCCTGTTTTCTCTCAGAAGCATACAAAATCAATAGGAGAATTGTATCGGCTTACTAGCGCTGGTTTATGAAGGAGAGAGGGCACTGGATTAGACAGCCTCAGTGAACAATGCTATAGAGATTCCTATTGTAACATGGTTAACAACGCTTATAACATTAAATATATTTTCATTGTAGAGAAAACAAATTTGCTCAATACATATATTGTATAATAAGAGAGATTTTCTGACAAAAAAAAAACATCTTTTATATATTTCATAAAAAAAATTTGTGTTAAAATTAGGAGATTAATTCAAATTACAAAAATCAACTACACTTACAATGTATATAACAATACTTATATTTTCATGGTAAAGAAAGTAAATTTGTTTTATATATTGTGTTATAAGACAAGACTTTCATTTATTAAAAAAAAATTATGTAAAAATTAATTCTTTATGAGATCTGTGGCGTTTCAAATTAACTAAGATTTCAAACTTGTCACATACTCCTACCATTCTCATGAGTATAACTCCAGGAATAATTTAATTATTAATTAAACTGCAATGCTTTTAGACAATTTCATTTCCAAAACGGTTACTTATTATTGTCACAAAAACTCCATTAGCAGCAGCATAACCTTGGGTTTACAAATAACAGTTTTCTACTATACAAGTTACGCTAGCCTACAAGTGTACGGACACACTCTCAGTTTGCTTAAACTCGTAGTTTTAAAAGTTCCTCTAAAACTAACTAAGATAGCTTTAAAGCCAAGTTTTCACTATTTAAAGAGGTAACCTGTGTTTATGATGGGGGATGAGGCTGAAAAATGTAAATTTTTGAATATTTATTAAATGGTTGAGTTGTGGGATTTGGGAGTCTTTACATCCATTGACAATAAAACAACCCTTGACCCTTGTGGTTGACAGAGAGACCTGGGACTTGAACCTGGTAGCATTATATCAAAGAAGAATCACATGTCAAATAGGCAACCAACCACTGAGTCTGGAAAACAGTGATCAAATCCATGAGAAATACAAACTATTATATGTTACGCTGTTAACCAGATGCCGCAATTATGTGGAATTATGCAATAGACCTAATTATTCGTCTCCATGGTAATTAATGCTGTATTTATACTGTAAATCCTCTTATGATGTTTCTGAGATAAAATGATTTGTTTTTGTGGTTGTGTTAAGATCAGTACTTAAGGTCATTCCACTGATGTCAAGGTTATCAATAAATGGAATATATCTCCATAGAATAAAATATTTGGAATAAATGAAGAAGAAGATTTTTTTCTCGACTCCACCTAGATTCGAACCAGTTACCTTTGGTTTATTTTATTTTATTTTATTCAGGTTTAGTTTGATTGATTGGGGTTTACGTCTTACTCAAGTGTATTTCACTTACATGACGACGTGCCAGCCCAATGGGTGAAGGAAACCACCTTTGACACAACTGGCAACAAACAAAGACAGGACAGGACGGGACAAATACAGGACAACAACAACAGGACACCACAAACAGATTGGCTTCCTGATCCCCTTTAGCTCTGAGAGCACCAGGGCAACATGAAGCCCCCCCTCCAACGGCTCGCCATTTTATTCAGCTTTAGATATACATGAAAATACATATAATGCAAGGAAGGCATTAACAGGTGACTAGCACCTATACTAGTTATACCCCCAGAACATGGTATTTACAATAAATAAGTTTATTCCACATTCAGATACAGTCCATTTTTAATATCACAGCTGAATAAAGCCACTAAGATGACACATGTCCCCAAAATAAAGACCATTCTGAAAACCCTACTTGTATATTAAGCTCTATGATGTTGGTTTGATTAGAGTTTAATATCAAACTCAAATATATTTCACCTATATGACAACAGATTGTCCATTTTTGACCTGCCTTATTTATTTTTAATTATACATTGTGGAGAATCAAAAAGCAACTACATAAACAAGCCTCCACAATTATATATCTATTTTCTTTTTATATTTTTTATATTTTTACATCGGTGCTTGTTTTGATCAAGATTCTTTTACCACTTTGAATAATTTTAGGTTCCAATGTTGAGATACAGTTCTTTAAATTGGGCATTTTGAAAGTTTTCCCTATAAAAACAATAGAACAACTATGTTGAAATATTCACACAATCTAATTTACTTTAATTTTTTTTCATAAATTAATGTTAATTTACTAATTTATTTTTATTTTTTAATTATCTTGTAATATGTGTATTACTCATCTTCATTTTTTGCAAATGTTTTACTTCACTGTTATTTTCATTGCAATCTTTCCTGTAAATCAACCAACTGATCTAAATGAGCAAGAATTTTGTTTGTTTTGTTTGATTTGGGTTTAATGTTGTACTTACGGTTATTTCACTCACATATTAACTGATGGTGTAATAGCTCAGTGGGTGAAGGAAAAAGGCAAACAAAGACAAGACAGGACAAAACAATATGTAAATAGACAGAACAGATTAATTTCATGTTGCCCATTAGCTCTGAGAGCACCAGGGCAAAAAGAAGCTCCCTCCAAACTAGTAGGAATTGAATAAACTACACTAAACCTGTGAGACCCTAAACACTATCCAAAATCATACTGCTAGAGTTAAAGGAAGGAAGAGTTATACG
>JAVFBW010170547.1:0-11169 GCA_034783835.1 Mopalia ciliata
ATTGACTGACATATACATATCCATGAGCGCGTTGTTTACATTTCTTGTTGAGTGAAGTTACGATTTCGTTGTTAGCGAAAAAACTGCCTTATTTAATTACTGTGTTGTTCCAATTTAATTATAAGGATTGACTGAATTTGTTTTTACGTTCATTGGAATATGAACGAAAAAACCGAGGTGCAAACTTTTGTATGAACCGCTATGCGGATTCATACAGTTTGCACCTCGGTTTTTTCGTTCATACTTCAATGGACGTAAAAAATATTTCAGTCAATCCTTAATGGAATTGATTTGTTATTGTTCAGAGTAAACTATGAGAAGCTGACCACAGAAAATCGAACTGAATCAAATCATATTTTTTTTCATATTGTCGACCAGTAGTTATAACGTAGACTCACTAAAATTGTCGCCATTGATGATGGAAAATAAACAGTAAGACGCGATGGAGAGGACGTCTAGAAAATGGGCGCGTGTTCATGTTCAATCTTACGTTATTTTCTGATTATTGCTATGTACTAAATTATCCAAACTATATCTGCGTATTTTCAATTATTTCATACATATATTTCCACACGGTTGTGAGTTAGTTCAGTTTTGGGGCAATATAATATCCAGATTATGTAGTATTTTATTTCAGTAAAATTCACACCATATTGTGGAAAAACGAATGTTTAAAACTGAAAATAGTTAGAAAGGAACAGATATAGTGCGGTAGGGTGAAATTCTAGAATCTAGAGTCTAGAATACACTTCAAAACATAAATATTAAAGTATATATCTTGGTTCAAGCGGGGAATCAAATAGAAATACAAAGAGAAAAAAGGAAACATATATTAGACAATAAGTGCTTATTTCTTTACTCTGTAGTAAATCAATTTTAACACTTTGTAATAATCAAAATCTAAGTGAATCAAATGAAGATTTTGTTTATTACAAAGTGATAAAATTGATTTACTACAGGGTAAAGAAATAAGCACTTATTGTCTAATATTTGTTTCCTTTTTTCTCTTTGTATTTATAATTTCGGTTTTCTTTTACAACACAACAAGGAAGGCGAATTTGTTAAACCAGTTAACATTCGATTATCCCAAGATTCTGTTAAACTTAAGGTCTTCCAATTTAACAAAACGGAGAATATTTATTAAGTATTTGTGAGTGTAAATGGCATTCCGAAAAAAACAAAAAAAAAAACACCCTCATAAACAACAGTACATGATGAATACTATATCTGGTTTTATTTAAAGCATCTTCTGTATTCCATTGAAGATGTATTCTAAAGATGGCTGAATTATACCGAAATATATAGTTGACATGAGCTGCTTATACGTTCGGGATTGTCACCATAGTATTCTACCGGTACGTTTGTTTGTTTGTTTGTTTGATCGGGGTTTAACGTCGTATACTCGAGGGTATTTCACTTAAATGACGACGTGCCAGCCCAACAGGTGATGGAAACCACCCTCGACACGACTGGCAACAAACAAAGACAGGACGGGACAAATACATGACGACAACAACAGGATGCAATACAGACGCCACAAAGAGATCGGCTTCCTGTTCCCCTTTAGCTCCGGGAGCACCAGTGCAATATCAAGTTCCCTCCAACCGCCCGCTACCGGCACGTGAATTCTATCCCTGGAAATACAAGAAAATCATGTCAAACTTTGTTCCTTGTGTTTGGATTTGAATTGGGAACGTATATTGGATGTCATGTGGATTCAAATATACCTTTCCGACAATTTAAGAAGACGGTTAGTAGCTTCACTGAACGAGAACACCTCTCAAACTGAAAGTCATTAAGCTTTAGAGGCGGTAGTATGTGTTAGTGTTATATCTCATTACAGGCCAAGTCGTCTCAGTGCACCTTGGTATAGACTAATTTATTGCTCTGTAGATCAGCATTAATAATCGGTGCACCTGTCCAAAAAAAATACAACTCAGTTAACTTGTCTGATACAAGCATTTGGTTGTACAACATATGCACTCTTTGCTTACAATCAGCTGTTATATAAGATGGTTAGAGTTATAACTAACTTTACATCAGCTGTGGCACATATAATTTTGTGTCATTTCGTTCATTTTAATTAACTATGTATTTGACAAATCCCTTTGACTTCACAGAGCAAATGCAGGAACAAATGTCTTACAACGTTATCTGGTTGTCTCTACAGGAACCAATGTAACCACCGCTGTCTACAGGAATTCACACACACTTCCTGGACAGAGGGTAAGGTCCTTCAAGAAAAAACTGTAAGACGTTAACCGCAGCTCGAGCATTTATTTAACACGTCGTAGAACAAGGTCTGCTACATAATATGCTCATATGTTATCGCTTAAAGGCTTATTTATAGAATTATAGGATTATCAGTATTGATTTCCTTGGAGTGTTAACACACACATTGGATACTTGTATAAACTTAACTAATGAATGCAAAAACAGCAGGTTATAAGGTAACAAGCACTTGCGCGCAATAATGTATTATATTATTTGTTGACGTTACTTAAGTAAACCAAACAAATTGTAATGACGTAACATGTGCTGTAAACATAACCATAACATGTGAATTGTTAGCATGTTAGATAATTAACGTAAATCCAGTATTAAGTGACTGCTATCCAGAACAAGCACACACACTAAATGAAGTGGCTATTTTGAAGCAGTTTTATGTACTTTATTATCCTTATTAATCCCATACTTTTCGGCAAACGTATGATGTTTAGTATAGTAAGATGTCGTCTATATTATAGCTATTTGCTTGCAGGTGTGCCAAAACATTCTTGTATCTACAACTATCCATATCAAAGGCTTTAAAATAATCAAATATTTCCCTACGAGATACTAACGGCTATTGGGTATCTTTACCGTTATCATGGTTATTGCCAGACAGTAACTAACAATGGTCGGCCACATTCTGAGGCAAAACACTTGTCATTTTATCAAGAATGTGTCATAAGACTCGACCCTCTATCGCTTAATTATGTCTGTGAAAAGGTAGCTTGCCTGATAACGTAGATAGTTCAAGTGAATGCATTAACATATCATTTTAATCTTTGTCGAGTCCCCACATGAAGGTCGTTAAAGAGATAATTCCCATCTATCTTCGGCGTACCTACACTAAGTGTTACTGTATGGAGAGATATTGAGATTGGTTACAAGGAAATTCCGATTATCAAATACCGTAAGCCATGAATAGAAAACTTGAGTTAGTATATAATACAATGAGTTTAATCTATAAACATGTACTCTGTGTTTGAACATATGATGCTATCAAAGTGTACCAAACTACAATACTTACATGGATTTGTCTTATAGATTTGCATCTTGACATTATCAGAGGTATAAACAGTTAAGATCGGGGTAGATCAATTTCTTTACTCTCTCATACTTAAGTAATGTATAAATTGGTTTTAATTGATATACGGTATTCTTATCATGGATAATATTTATGTTTAACAGATATGAGATAGAAGTCTTTGTGTGTGTGTGGGGGGGGGGGGGGGTATGGGGGTGGGGGTGCAGGGATTCAAATCAATATTGCTTTGTTCCTATTTTTTGTTTTTTATTGATGTATATGCTGAAAATGCGAATAGGTATTTATCTGGTATTAGCGGCCAAATTTTGTACACCTTTGGCATGCGATCTTTGTTATATTAGTTTTTTTTTTCTTTTTTGCGTTGCTTTTGCTATTTTGTTTTTCTTCAGGATATTGTCATACCTGTTGACATTAAGGGAGCTATTCCTACAATAAAAAGTACTTATCTGAGAAAAAGAAGTATCAACTCAGGTAGCGTAGTTTGGCAACAATCACTTACAGTAATTTTTACGAGTTTCCTCAGCACAATCCACAGACACCCGGATATTGGAACCTTTTAGAGAAAAAACACACAGCCGTGTTATCGTGAAGGTATGATGTCGAAGCTTTAAATGAACCTGCTTCCCATCAAACCCTTCAATAAAAAGGCCACATGTCCGGTAACTTAGATAAGTGTTCAGCCAATGCAGGAAAAAATAACTTTTTATCATGTTAGCATTTCCACGTGAATTGCCTTAAACTGATAAGTTCCGTCCGTCTGAGGGGAAATCTACGCATACTGTTACCATTAACTAGTATCACACTTGTTAGGTAGAGGAGCATATAATTTACCTTCTACTGGAATATAAGGAACCAGAATTGAGCTGTTTTATTTACGTCTAACGTTTGCACATGTTGGGTGTGTTTGTTTTGATAGAATAGCACTTGGTCGAAATATTTTAAGTAGATTTAGCAAAGGTGCATCCTCAGTGTGCGATCTCTAATAACGATTTTCCTTTTATTTGTGCGATTAAATTTTGGTATATTTTTTTCATATTTTCAGCAAGACACAGTAGGGACATTATTCTAGCCACTTATACTTACATTTCTTTCTACAGAAACCAATATTGATATATAAAATCTTAGACATAACTTAAGTGTCTCCCTGTGGATTATTTTACTTTTAATACATAACAAACGACTAAATGGAGACATCTTAAACTTATATCATGTCAATTATGGGATATACATAGCTTTTCAGAAAAAGGCGAATGATACAATATTATGAATTACATTATTTTGTATAGTACCGCACCAATTAAATGGCATAATCATGCTCTCTGTAATACAAATATTGCCCTTAGCTACATTAAAGATCTCTACAAATACCGCCTTTGGTCAGATTAAATATCTCCACAAATATTCCCCTAAGGTGGATTTAATATCTCCACAAATACTGCCCTACAATGTATTTAATATCTCCACAAATACTGCCCTATAGTGGATTTAATATCTCCACAAAAACTGCCCTAAGGTGGAATTAAATCTATGAAAAATACTCCCCTAAGTCAGATAAACTATCTATACAAATACTTAGCTAGATTAAATATCTATACTAATACTGACATTAGCTAGATTAAATATCTATACTAATACTAACATTAGCAAGATTAAATTTCTACACAAATACTGACAGCAGCTAGATTAAATATCTATACTAATACTGACATTAGCAAGATTAAATTGCTACACAAATACTGATCGTAGCCAGATTAAATACTTTCGCATTAGTAAGCCTAAGTCAGATTAAATATCTCTACAAAAACTGCCATTGGCCATACGGAGGTCAATTTTGTGACGATGAATAGGAACATTACCTAAAATATATTTACGGAAATCAACCCTGCAAATTGAGCTTAAATAATGTTAACAAGTGCACTCAAACTTATGTTTAGTCCACCTACATAAATAGATTTATATGTTTTCTGTCGATTGCTTCATGCTTATATACTTAATGGTTTACCACTTTTTACTTTTATGTGTTCGTGAAATATTAGTATGAACAATCCTGCATTACCGGAACATCTATTTAACGATATAAACAAACGTCCTGGAATCTTTGTGATATGGTTCGACCTGGTTCATGATTTCTGATATAACATGACGAGAGAACAGCATATAAACAGCAGTCATATAAATTAATTCTATAAATAGAACACGTATGAAATTTTGAATCTTCCCGATTATTGATCAACCCCTTGCGAATTAAATAAATTGCCGATATAATTCTGGGCAATAGTGGACTCTTGATCGTTATGAATACTCTGTATGTTTGCTGGTGAAGAGAGCATTAGCCTTGTTAACCACCTTCACAGCTGTTAACATCACACGCTTAAATAGAACCATAACCGATTATATCGGGCAATAAATTCACTCTCCAGCTCAGATGACGTTTGTCAAGGAACAATACTTTTACAAGTGCTTTGGGAATAATATTAGATGGCAGAGTGGAGGGAAAATGATAAACGATAATATAGTTTTGTTGATCATTGTGTTAGGTGCGTGCAGAGTATTAACGACTTGCCCGATTTTTTGTGTACAATAATTCTTATAGTTGTGCGTACGATATATACCAGTAGCCATCCTCGACAGACCCGTAAGTTTGGGTCTTGCTGTACCCCTTGGTCGATTTTCAGAACACCCGTTGTATTAAGTCCCTTATGCAGCAGTCTTATAAAACTGTACCATATATATTTTAGGAAACCTTGAATACTCAGGATTCCAAATATGTGAATGTGGTAAAAATCCAATCATTATTTCTTATAAAATTGCAAAGTGAGTAAATGTCCAAGACTCAAGAAATAATTTGACCGAGTAGAACAGCCCTTGAACTAGTAAACGGTCCTTTATTTTTGTTTTTTTGTTTTTAATTTTATTAGAACGATCCCAGTGGATTTGTTGTCTATCCCACATTGGACAGTCTTATAAAATTGTAAAATACAACTTTCAGAAAGCATTTTTATAAAATCAATGACAGACTTCTAAAAAATACGGCACCATTTACTTGATCACATTGTCCTCTTTATACAATGGCAGGAAGTCTCTAACCTGCGTAGTTTTACGCTCTCGAAAATGTAGAGTCTGCTTAAAACTGAAGTGCCAGAAATAGGCAGTTAAAGTTTTGCGCCTTAAATATATGATCATGGGAAAACTAAATTATAGGCTCCAATTTAACTATTTATATGTAGAATTTCGTATTATTGTTTTCACCAATGTACAGTTTGAATTCCAAACATTCAATCTAAACGATAAACAAAAAATTGGTTCAGTTTAAGCCCAGGGCGTCCAGCAAAACTTTATAACAAAACGCCTAATAATACATAAAGCATTCGAATATGACATACATAGTACAAAACCATGACATTATTAAATACCTCGGATTTTGGGGTACTATAATACACTATTTATTACAAAATGAATATCCATCCATATGCCGTGTTTTTAGAGTAAGAGGTTTGAATGGAAATCGTTAATATGGAAGGAATAAAAAATATTGAAGAGTAGTAGGCTATGTTATTTTCCCTCACTAGGCTATGTTATTTTCCCTCACTATTTCTATACTTTGCATTTCCCGTTTGGAAGGTGTAAAGGATGGAAATGATTTACGTTCGATTAATAACAACCTGACGTGAAACAGTTTGTATTACCTTTGCCCAATTTTGTTTACAGTTTATGGAGATAAGCGTGTCATTTTTGATATATCTCAATAAACATACTCTATTAATACGTTTCAACACTGGCTTTCTGTTAAAAACTGAAAACAAAGTATTCTTGTTGCTGCCAAAACACCATCTGCAAACAGTCGAATGGTTGATTGGGGATAAATAAGGTGAAATTAATCGATCTTGCGAATAATAAAATTTTGAAAATCGAAAACCTCTCCATTCGACGAGAAATAAATACCTGGCAATCAAATAAATGAAACAGTTGATGAACAATTACAATCCTTTTTCTTCTGGACGGCAGATATGTTGGTTAAAGTAGTTTGTGATTTTACCCCATACATCCAAGGAAGTATAACTACGATTTATAATTTGATAATATGACAAATTAGAACTAATAAAAAACTTAATATGACAAATTAGCCAATCAGACTGTGTTCAGACTGTCACATATGCATACCCTGATGCAATGCTAGTTCAAACTTCAAGAGTGTAATAGTTTGTTAAGGTTCACACCATCAACTGACCCCATTTTTTGTCACTTCCATAACTATTCCTGAGCAAGAAATTCATACAAAATCCGAATACTCTAATTAAGCAAAATCATGAGACAAGCCTAGAGTTGTGACACACGCCATTCAATGGAATGAAACCGACAAAGAAATCAATGGTAATAGTACTATTAGGTAAATATCCGATCAGTTTACTGTATTCCCGCGGAGTGATGTGCCAAGTATAGGCACAGCAAAGCTTGTAGTAGTTTATGTGGCTGCTCCCTGTATCAGTGCACGCACCACCTGGTTTGTACAAGTACGGCACAGTTGAGACAGCAAATAGATTTCTGTAACTTAAAGAAATCAAACAGATACTTCATTGGTTGAATGCATTAAATGTTTTATTGATTAAAGATGCCGTAAAGCGACAAGTGCTACCTGGAAGGAATTAATTTTGAACTCCCAGACTTTCAAAATTAGCTCTGCAATAATAATCTAGTTAGACTCGCAAACGCAAATAATTTCGACTTGCAAATATAAAGAAGTTCGGCTTGCAAATATATTTGGACTTGTAAATGTAAGATGTTCGACTTGCAAATATAAAAAGTTAGACTTTAAGTATAACAAGTTCGACTTGCAACTATAAAAAGTAAGACTCGCAAACACAGGTAATTTCGACTTGCACATACCGTTATAACTTATTAAAATAATAATCTGGGCTTTGTTTTAAACAGAAAAACCACATCTGTAATTATTGGTAGATTAACTCAAAGGGCTATGTCTAACACGACCCCGTTAATCTTCATGAATCGACTTTGTATAGGACATTAAAGACAACCACGTGGGATTATTGTCACAATTAAGACTGCCGCCTCACAATTTGCAGGAAAATAAAAGCTCATGATACATATTTGCGCAGTCTTTCATTAAAATCAAATAAGGCAATGTTCCTTTATGGGTCAACAAAGCTTTTAAAATCTCTAACCATATTTTTTCCAGGAAATGTTAGATATATATTTTGACTCTCTCACAGGAATATGAAACATTTTTAATTACATTTTTAAATAAATGGATTAAATTAATAGCTTTAAATGTTTAATCAATACCGTTCTAGCACTAATCCAAACACATTTTGAATATGACCTAAATCATTGCGTTTCTATCAGGATTTAGATCATGTAACATAATTTGGGTTTAAAATCTTTCTCTGATTTAATTGTCGTCATATTAGAGTAAACTTGCATCTCCAATAAAAGGTACAGGTGGTTTTGAAATAAACCGAAATATTGAATCAGCTTGTATCAATCTGTATCTTTTATTAGAGGTATAAGTTTACTCTACGTTGTGAAACTCATCAGTGAGAATAATGCTTTTTGGATATTTTTATTGAACATACGTTATAAAATACCGTAATAAACTATCTCGTTCCAGTTTTCGAATTTCATGTCCTATTCTAACATATAAAAATTTTGTTTTGTGCTTTGACTAGAATAAGCCAGACCTAACCTACCATTACTTATCTTTAGATGAGTTCTAAATATAGCTTTCTAACATCTGCTTTATAGCCCTTGGTATCTCCATGCGCATCGTAAAGACCACTTCTTCGCGCATGTCTGCCACGGTTTATTTGTTGATCTTTGACACAGGATGAGGAATGTGTAATGTATTATGTGCATCTACGCTATAGCCGATTCAGTTTTTCTATGTGCGCACGTAAGTAAATAACTGGTTTACCATCAGTTTTCCGTATCTCTCTTTAACGATCAGATAAAACATCACTTGTAAGTAGTCGTTAAAATGATCATAACATGGATTAATGCCATGAATGATTTTTGTGTCTTCTACAGAATGAATATCAACAGTATGTTCGCTGTTTTTAGAAAGTGTTACCTCAAACATGGCGGAGATAAATCTAGACTACTTCCATGGTTACACACATCAGCTTGTTCAAGACGATAGTTTATTTACTTTAGATCGCCAATGTATAAAAAGCGTAACTCAGAATAGAGAAACAAAATCCGCAATAAATACACAACCATGGCTATACATAGTGGCACATTCATTTAATGTCACCCTGATCTCCGTGTCAGACAAACCAAGCTCCAAATAAACATATAACTGTTGGAGATTATATGTGCGCAGTCTATGAATACTAACTGGAACAACCGGGAAGGTTTGTGTGATCTAAAACGATAGTGAGGTGTAGGCCAGAGATTCAGTTTGGGCCTAATTGTTTTACTGATAAGCAAACAACCAGAACACAATTGACCGTTTCATCTTGAACGCACATTTTTTATTATTGTATAATACTTGTATTGAGGACAACAAACGTGTTTGAACACAGAATTAGATTATCTGGACCTGTATTATGATTATATCTCAAATCAAAAGTAATATAATGATATGACGCCTTTATAGTCATATATGTGGAAGCCACACGTTGTTTTATTCTATCTTGATTATCAGGCCTTTAAATAAAAGAAACAAGTTTTAGTAATGAATAAAAAAACTACCAAACTAAAAAGACCATGCAATGTTTAACTGACAATGTATATGCAATCTGCAAGGATTAACAAGTGTGTCATCAACAATTTTCCATCATGTTTGATCATGAATTTCATACAAGTTCAATTTGTATTTTGTTCTCCTGAAAAATGCGCATATCACAATACAAGTTTAGTTGATAAATTTCAGTTATTAACATTATCACCTCCTCATTAAGAAGCAGTTTGGTCATAAATGAAAATGTTACGACTATAAATCCTGACAACATCTTAAAATGTTTTATGCCACTCATTGATATTTGTTTTTTCCCACTCTTTTCTCTTTAGCACTATATTTTTATGTGTAAAGGTTATCCATTAACGCTTGTTTGAAACATTGTTCTCAATCTTAATTCAACTCTGTAGAAATACACGACTGTATTCCAGATCTAATCGTACAATCGGCATGACAAAATCGCTGACACACTGTTTGATATGAATTCCGTCCTACATCATTCCATAATTCCAGTTCAACCTAATAAAGAAAACCCGCAGAACTATTTTCTGACGTTCCATTTCTCATGCATACATGCTTAAGACAATGGTTTGAAAGGATTGTTGTCGAATGTATTTCCTCTCAAAACGTTGAACTCAATTGAGATGGTACCATCTGCTTTCTTAATTTGTTTTCTCAAATAACGGACTATACAAAATCGAACACAATGTGACGTCAATTCTGTGGGTGTAAAAGATAATCCAATGCTGTAGACAAATTTGGAACTGTGCCACTGCGTTCTTTTTATCTGGAAACAAAGAGACGTGAAGGATAATAGAAACTTGTTTAACTTCAGATAAAACCAGAAACAATACAGGAACTGACGGCTATCCATCGATACCATAACATTTTTAATAGGCTCTACACAGGTTCCATGCAGTTGAATGTCCGTTGGGCACAATTTTTATCTTTGAAGGCAATAGAAATCAAAACCTGGAATGCTTTCACGTTTATTATTCTATGGGTAATTATTATAATTTGTTCTTTTTCGGGATGACTTTGCTTTATCGTGCATTTTGATTGGCAAAGGATTTGGTTTTGATTTCATCAAATAATGTGTAGGGGCTTCGATAATATAAACCCGTTAAGATGAACTTGCGACCGAAAGGGGTTATATTTGAGC
>JAVFBW010170558.1:0-11168 GCA_034783835.1 Mopalia ciliata
CCCAATCAGTGCTGACCGTGGGTAGAATCGTTAGTGCAAACTGCAGGTGCATGACAAACCAAAGAAAAAAGAGCGAAGTAGAGACCGGAAGACAAAACAGCGAAGTTACTTTCGCACTTTCGTCTTCCGGTATAGACCGGAAGACAAAACAGTGAAGTTGATCTCATACTTTTGCCCTTTTCTTGAAGGTCGAAACCACGAGACTGTGAAAAGGCAAAAAGAGCAAAACTGCAAGGTGAGACTACAAAACTGCGAAAGTAGAAAAAACGAAAGTAGTCTTGCAGTTTTGCCCTGTACTTTCGCAGTTTCGTGGCACAATTTCGTAGTTTTGCCTCGCAGTTTCGTCTTTTCTCATCTCGCAGTTTTGCTTCGCTGTTTCATGGTCTTGCCCTTTTGTCCTTGTTTTTGACGGAGAAAACTACGAAAACACGAGTGGCCGCATCCGGCTTCCATAGGAAACCTCATAAAAAACACACATTAGATTGCCTGATTCACATCTTGTGATTCCCTCAAATACAGACAGACAGAATTTGCTGTACAGTATATTGGTATTGTTTGATTGGTGTTAAACGTTGTACTCAAGGGTATTGAACTTATATAACGGTTTGTCCACATCACACTGAACACTGAACCGTATTACGGTGGAAAGCCGGGAAGGAACCTCGTAAAAACAACCAATACGATTGCCGGAGCAACAACAGGTGACTCGTTCATATACGAACAGTAAATTGGAGTAGAATGAGTAAGTGCACACACTTAAAAGCACCAAGCTACAGCCCAGTACTATATTGAACTGTGGTTTTCAAGAAACTTCAAAACAGGGTTTTTCCTTAAAATTTATGTTATTTATTAACTTCTAATGACATACAGTTACATATATATATATATATATATATATTTATTTATATTGTTATATGATATACATGCTAAAAGACAGAGAACATCATACATATATTATTTGAGTGTACTTCTTGTATAACAAACATTAACAATAAAAACATATTACTCTACACAAAAACATAACAAGTTGTACTCATATCTAACTGTGGATACATAACACTTATCAGTTATTTACAAATTAATGTTAACACAATTTGATATATTTATCTTGTCAAACATAAATATGATATCTAGTTCACAGCAAATTTGAACAATTTTCCACTTTATATGTGTAAATATTATAACATCAGTTGCCAATGTAATTTATACAGTAACTTCAAACTAGACAGGAATACACCTATTGATAGATAGACAGAAGCAACAACAAAAAAACACCTTATTTTGAACTGTAATTAACATCTTATGCTTATGTTACAGTGTTTGAATTGGTGGAACTTGAGCATGTTATGGTTATGCTAGTCATTTTGATTGGATGTGAACAGCCAATATGAAGATCTCTATTGTTGTAATTTAACAAGACATTTTTTTAAAATTTGAACAGCCAAAGTGTGCAGACTGAGACAAAAGATTATGGAAATTAGCCAATCGGATGCCAACAAGCCAAATCTCATGTTTAGGGAAAATCATTAAATACAGGAAATTTGAGTGTTAATTCTTCACCAGATGATAGTGTTATTTGAATAGGTCATATCTTGTTATTTCTCTCTTTACAATATTAGAATTAAATAGTGTATGCTTCATTGCAGTTCAAACTCTACCAAGTAGGCTTCAACAGGGCCATTGTTACAAAGCAACACGTAAGAGAATCACATATGAAAATCCTGTATATTTTATTTACCTGAATTAATATATAATATTTTTTAGCGTATCAATTTGTGAAATGACCTAAATCACAGTGAGCAAACAGTAAAATAGATCATGGGAAGGTGTAATCTCTGAATTGTTGTGTACGGTCCAACTAAATTTACATGTACTTCCTTTATACATTGGCATTTTTGTCCAACAGGTTAAGACACCTGACACATGCAAAAGACAAGCATAAGTCACTAGACAAACTTCTACAAAACTAGGTGTGGAATCAACAGTTCAACACAATACGATAACACATTGGGCTTCAGTTGCCCATTTGCTCACGGAGCAATATTCAAAGTACTTTTTCTCACCGTAACTCTGGAACTAAGAATTGCACAAAAAAAGCGTTTCCATAATAACATCCACAAAAAGACATTTAAAAATAGCGTCTGCTCAAAATCATATATCAAATTGGTTATTCTGCTAGGAACTAGATGTTAGTGTTGATTTAACAGTGCAACTACATGTAAGTGTTGATTTAACGGTGAAACTACATGTAAGTGTTGATTTAACAGTGCAAGCCACAAAAATCAACAATAAGACTTCAGTTACCCCTTCGCTCTGTAAGCAATAATCAAAATACTTTTTTCCACTATAACAGCAAAAAACATGGGTTTTTTTCAGTGGAGGCATGGGATTTGTTCATTCTATTGGGGTTCAACATCGTACTGGAACCACGGAATCATTATAGAGCTAAGTAACCCGGTATCAGCATAGTATTAGCCACAAAAATAAAAATCTAAATTTATAGGTCTCCACGAAGATAAATTATGGACAAGGCCATGAATTCAGCAAACACTAAATCTCAACTGTGCACAAACTACTATTGATCAAAATATGTATTTTTTGGAAAATAAGTTTCTCTGAGAATTTCATCATGTAACGTAAGTGTTTTACACTAATTCACGAATTGTTGACACATATAAGATAACAAAACTACAGTTTCTCTCCATGATTCTGTTAGAATCATTTCTGATACAATATAGAAATATATACTTAGCTATGTTACAAAAAGCAAAACCGCAACATTCATTTCTTTCACAACATTGTTGGTTAAAAATAGCAATTTGTTGGAACATTGTAATTTATATGTGTAGGCATATTCCATAATATATGTTCATATTAAAAAAAAAAAAACTGCATGAGACTGAACAATAGGATACTCACTAAATGATGTTACCATAGAGAAAGCTTTATTGAAAATAACTACTTTCACTTTTTATCGCCTTTTAGATGCAAGAATATTGAATGAGACATGGAAACAAGTTGAAAACATGATACTAAAATCTAGACAGAAAATTCCTATGAATTTGACACATTTGTCAAATTGAGTATTTTTGAATATCACTTGTGGTCAACTTAGTAAGTTTTCATAAACCATTTTATTCTTGCGAAATTATATATTTTAATCATGACTATTGTTCATAATAATTGTCTTGAATTAGGCCAAATTAACAAATTAATGTTGGTTAAAACAGAACAGCTCTGTGGACAAAAGAAACCTCTGAAGGAAAAAAAAAGGATATAGAAAAAATTATCTCCTTAAAAAAGCACATGTAAAGGCGAAACAAGGCATAATAATGATGACACATATTGTTACACAAACCCTTGATAAGCATATTTAGACTACCACAACACAATCCCTTGATATGCATAGACTACCACAACATAAAGCCTTGATACGCATAGTTAGACTACCACAACACAATCCCATGGGAAGCATAGTTAGACTATCACAACATGAACCCTTGGGAAGCATAGTTAGACTACCTCAATACAAGCCCTCTCACACAAAAATACAGATTCAGTTACAAAAGCAATATACAGGTGTGCCAGCACATCTACAAAAAAAACACTTGTCAAACACAAGCCATAAGACACAAGCACTTGTCTTCACAAGCACTGTAAGTTTTGCAAGCATATCAAAAGGCATCTGTCTTCTGTTGAAAAAACTTTGCTCCCTCCACAAATTTAGCTTGCCCCTCATTTGTCCCACAGCCAGATGTCTGTTCCTGGAGCGCACTCACTGGTTCACTGAAGTACGCATGTCATACACACATGTCAGTTCCTGGAGCGCCCTCACTGGTTGAGGTACGCATGTCATACACATGTCTGTTCCTGGAGCGCGCTCACTGGTTGAGGTACGCATGTCATACACATGTCTGTTCCTTGAGCGCACTCACTGGTTGAGTTACGCATGTCATACACATGTCTGTTCCTGGAGCGCACTCACTGGTTGAGTTACGCATGTCATACACATGTCTGTTCCTGGAGCGTGCTCACTGGTTGAGTTACGCATGTCATACACATGTCTGCCATACAAATGTGAACAAGTTCTAGTTTACACAAGCATAAATATAGTTTGACGAGCCTTTCTTGGAACACCTATATGTGTATTTATGTTGATTAATAAATTAAAATGTAAATATAAGTGGGTTAACCAGAAACCAATGGATACAAACATAAAATAGAATAAGTAAGCTTATACCATATAACTCGACTATAGCCATGTTGCTGTGGGTTATGCAGACCTGCCTACACTAGAAAAACTTTGTGAAACATAACTTGTCAAATATAAAGCAAACATTTTATTCATATTGCACAATGACTGAACAAATTATTCATGAGCAAGCTAACTTTCTAGCCAAAATATTCCCTGAAAATAACATGGATTGGAAATCTGATACATAAAATTGATAATAAATCTACAAATTGTCTTTACATTATAAAGAGAGAAACAGAGCTACACTGGTCGTTCCACGTTATTAAGCTTCCACTTGTTATGGGGGTAAATAGGCATATCCATTATGTAAGACATAATTTCCTAATGCTTGGTTAGGGTTTCTACTCAATCTAACCCTTAGTGGATTTGAATGCTCATTACAATGTGCACATACATCACAGGACAGGCTAACCATTAAATACCTTATTTTCTTTACTAATAATATGGCTTGAAGACACTCAACATTTCTCTGGGCAAAACAGATGTGATTCTTTCTGGCGGCATGTTTTGTAGGACCTCATGCTAACTAAATATTGTCACAAAAAATCAGGGGAATAGCTGTTATTGTTTACAAATATCTGACAATGACAATATTTATCATATATCATATTCTCTGCGCAATATATTTGAGCTGTTTATGACACTCATTGGCAAATACACATTTCCTGTCCCAGGGTAGGACGAAGTGTTAGTGAGGGTTAGGGTATCAAGTTCAGGTAGTTGAAATGACAATAAAAGGATTTTTTCTCGGATATTCAAAATCGGCCCTCTTCTGGATAAACATCCTGTTTAATTATCATAATATTTAAATGTTAATATTAACAAAATAAATTTATCATGTAAGTTATTGGTATGCAATGAAAAGCTACAAAAGAGTTCATTTTAAATTTGACGGTAATTTCCTCATAAAGTGCAGTTATTATGATTTGTACAATCTAAATGAACTGCCCTCAGATAGAGGGAAGAAAAAATAAACATCTGCACTGGAATGTGATAATTGTTTCATATTTATTAACAGGCAGCTCCTAAGTCAGAACTGTAAAAAAAAAAAAAAATTTAATTTCTGACTATAAGGCACAAGGCAATGAGATATAAATAAAGTTGTATATGTTGTAATTAATGACGATATATAAGTAAAATTAATTTAAATTGGAGTGGCAGAAAAAAAAAAATATACCTACGAAAGTCACACTTATTTTTTAAATTATTTCTTATTCTTTATAACCTGTAAACTTTTCATATAGCGACATTTCTTAGTTGCAGGTGTTATTTTGTCAGTGTTTTTAAAATGTATTTTTTCCTTTGACTTGGAGGCAGTGTGGATCTCATAAGGCAGGGTATTTGGCAAACATGGCAGTTTTGGGTAAAGAGTTTATCAAGCTGAAGCTATGGAATGCAAGCATAGGACCAGCAAACCTTTCAGAATTATTTTGGATAATGCTTTCTTAGTTTGAACAGAACTAGAATCTGTTCAAACTAAGAAAGCATAATGCAAAATAATGAAAACTCTGTTAATATTCACTATGTTAAAGACACACAAAAAAAATTCATTCAAGCCTATTTGCAGGCATTGTTCTAGCATGGAATTCTACATCTGGAATCGTTAATGCACTGTAGCCTTATTTAAAGATAGAGAGTGATATGGGTTTAATTTGTACTGTGCACAAAATATAGTTATTCTGCCAATGAAAATATTTAAAATAGGAGAAAATTCTGTACTTTATTTATATTTCTATAAAAAAAATTAAAGACATATTGTAAAAAAAGACCTGAAAAATTGTGCCTGCTGTCCATCGCTTGCCACCCACCCATCAGAATAATAATTTTTGTGTCTTTTAGAAAGTGAAGATTAACAGTATTTTTGTTATATTGGGATAACACTTTCCTAGTTAGAACATATACCTGTTCAGAAAATTTTGTAGGTTGAATCGAACCAACAACCCTCAGAGTTCTGTAGAAGGCCGGGTGGTCTAGGTAGCCTGCATTTACTGCTGGCGATTCGGTACCTTAATCTGAGGGTCGTGGGTTCGATTCCCGGACGGGTTTCAACCTACAAAATTTTCTGAACAGGTATATGTTCTAACTAAGAAAGTGTTATTCCAAAATAACGCAAATACATATTTCACTTGTATAAAAACTGTGCACTCTGTTTTAGACAGAGAATGGAGCAAATAAAGTGTTTTTATTCATTAATAGCAACACATAATATCTTGAAATGTAGATTGATATAGATACCCTAAACCCTGTCATATGCGGTCATGCTGGTAGCTTTTTGAAGGAATATAAGTTTTCCAACAGAGCATTTATATATAATACTTCACATTTCTTCATTTTCTGTGTTCACTTATCTTTGACAAAACATCCTGTTTATATCCCTTTAAAGGAATAAATCAACCAATCCATCAATCAAATATAGAGTGAACAAAATGAACTTTTAAAAAAAATTTAGGGTGTTTTCTGTAATAAAAGACCAACTTACCACATCTGCGGTATGTCCCATAAGTGCAGGTGGAGTTATTCTAGTTTTAATACGATTCCATTGGCTTCTCACTACAAAAGCAACACTTTCATTTTTAAATTATACACAAAACTAAATTTTGTGGTATTTATATGAAATTCAACATTTTTACAACCCAAATATACAATGTGAACACAAGCATTCAGTTTATCAAATTTCCATGCTTAAAATGACATAAGCAGAAAATAGCCAAACAATCATAAATACAAATCATTATGCTCTGGTGAGAAAAATGTTACTCCAGTGCCAAGTAATGTCAGCCAGACACCGCATCTGGTGCCCCACCCAGTGACAATATACAGACACCTCACCCGGTGCCCCACACAGTTAAAATATACAGACACCCCACCTTGTAAAAACCACCCCTGCAATTGCCAGAGCCGCAACATGTGACTCGCACATATACCTGATGGTTGACAGGCGGACTCGATCAGGTGAACGGTAAATCAAAGCAGGTTCAGTTTAGGAAGCGCACTCCCTACCACTAAGCCACTGGCTGTGACAATATACAGACACCCCACCTGGCGCCCCACACAGTGACAATATACAGACACCCATATGGTGCCCCACTCAGTGACAATATACAGACACCCACCTGGTGCCCCACTCAGTGACAATATACAGACACCCACCTGGTGCCCCACTCAGTGACAATATACAGACACCTCACCTGGTGCCCCACTCAGTGACAATATACAGACGCCTCACCTGGTGCCCCACTCATTGACAAATACAGACACCTCACCTGGTGTCCCACTCAGTGACAAATACAGACACCCCTGGTGCCCCACTCAGTGACAAATACAGACACCCCACCTGGTGCCCCACTCAGTGACAAATACAGACACCCCACCTGGTGCCCCACTCAGTGACAAATACAGACACCCACCTGGTGCCCCACTCAGTGACAAATACAGACACCCCACCACAACATGACAATATACAAATCCCACCTAGTGCCCTTCTCTGGGATAATAGTCAGACACCCCACCTGGAGCGCTGCCCAGTGACAATTTACAGACACCCCACCTGGTGGTATGATGTTAACCACACTATGACCAAAAACAATATTTCTATGATACTGACCAAAGCTCCAAGCCCATAGCTCTGGCTTAGGAATCAGGTTTGACATCCCTCCAAATATCCACATGGTCTTATCGTAAATGACGGCTGTATGCCCATGGCGCCCCCCGGGGACTTCCTCTACACTCTGATCAGGAGAGACCAAGTCCCAAGACTCAGAATCTAAAACACAATCATAACAGATATATGGTGTATTTATATTATTATAAACTTCATAGCCCCCCAATATACATGTAACAGTTGGTGGGTTCGCACTGGGGTGAGTTCCCTGACACATACCGATGGCCATCAGAAACCAGAACCTGTGAGCCGTGCATCAGTGAAATAACATTTAAAACTAAGGCTTTATACACCAAAATGAGTCAGAGACCATACAAAACCCTATCAGAAAAAACCTACAAAAAGACACTTTTAAGAAAAAAAATTTCGATAAATTTTGTTTAAATTGCTCAAATGAACCTAATCTCTTGGTTATAAAAAAAAAAATAATAAAACCGTTTCTCATAAAACATATTATTTACCAAAATCAAACTTCCAAAATTCTGCCGATGAGCCTTTATGGTCCACGTAGCCTCCATAGACAAACATTAAATCTTTGTATATGACTGCAGAGTGTTCTCTCCTTCCTGTGGGGTGGGGCTGACCAGGTTCATTGCTCACTTTGCGCAGGTAAAACAGATCTGAAAGAACAAATAGGAGGTCTGCATCAAACAGGTTAAAGAAAAAAGACTGATTTTCTTATATCACAATTGTTTAATTCTAAAAATACAAAAAAAATTGAATTTTATCAAAACTACAGAATAGTTATAATATTAAATAAAATTAATGAATATTAGTATAAAAAAAGTTTACATTTTCCCAATTCAACTTGCATTAACATTTCACAATTCTGCTATATCTCAAAATGAAAGAGAAGACATAAAACCTAGACAAACCTGTATGATAAATCCACAACGGTGTATCCTCTTGACTGGGGCTAAACTCCCCTCCAAATATATATAACAATGTCTGTAAAACAAACAAAATAACAGTACATTGTACTTGTTAGGCTGATGCATTTATATAGCTAGCTTGGCTTAGATTGGCATACATATTCATTGTAAAGAAAGCTTATTTTTCTTGTCTCCATCAGGATTCTATTTATTAATATGTAGATAGATAAATTGACTGATAGATCTATTGGTTGATTGACATATTGATTGATAGATCTATTGGTTGATTGATATATTGATTGGTAGATCTATTGGTTGATTGATATATTGATTCATAGATCTATTGGTTGATTGATATATTGATTGGTAGATCTATTGGTTGATTGATATATTGATTGATAGATCTATTGGTTGATTGATATATTGATTGGTAGATCTATTGGTTGATTGATAGATCTATTGGTTGATTGATAAATTGATTGGTAGATCTATTGGTTGATTGATATATTGATTGATAGATCTATTGGTTGATTGATATATTGGTTGGTGGATGTATTGGTTGATTGATACATTAGATGGTGGATATATTGATTGATAGATCTTTTGCTAGATTGATATATTGGTTGGTGGATATATAGATTGATTCATTGGAGTATCATGATGGCAGTGTACTTCACCACTTATTGCCACAATATTAAAAACAACCATAATGTGTGATGGTTTTGGAGGTTTAGATTTTTTTTTATTTTACACTTATTGTTGTGTTTGACTATTATTGGCTTGACTGCTACATATCAAAGCCAACAATAAATCCCTACATCTCGCAAACCACAGTAAGGTCTTTGTTGTTTCTATTTTGTTTCTTTCTCAGAGCACCTTTAATAGAAGTTCAATTAATTTTATCGTAGGGTAATAAATTAAGTGAAGGGTTCGCACTGTGTTAGAAAATGAATGTTTAGCTGGGTACAAATTATCAGAAGACATCATGCGTCCACCATAACATGTGAAGTGTTCTGCCCAGAACATGCTGCGCACCGTGATAGCCATACACTGGGGACTGAAAACACATCTTGATGAGAACACTTACCCTGTGGGAGACCATAGAGAAATCCTCTAAATGTGGTAACCTCTCTCCACGGTAACTCAAACTCTCCCATGACTTCCTCTCTGAAAAAACAAAACATTGTTGTAATATAACATTATTCCTCTGATGAGTTGCACACAGAAGAGTAAACTTATAACTCCAATAAAAGATACGCTTTTTTGGAATAATTTTACAAGACGTAATATTAAAACTTAAAATGTTAAATTGGAGGCATGATGCTGAGGTTATACAATTCATTGAGTATACCCAAAAGGAGACTTTTTGAGCAGTTAAGTTAGCTCCAGATTCCATGTTGGAAAACCAATGGTGTAAAAAAATCTCTCAGTGCCCACCTGAGCACAAATACAGAGCAAGGTCCAATTTGTCCCCAAGACTGCCCTCAACAAAATTGCAGAGTTGTTTTAAGTTGGCTGTACTTTTAACAAACAATTTGATCTTTATATTTGTTTAAAACTTTTTGAGCATGTGCTCGAAACATTTATAGCCACTATTTAAGAGAGAACAATGTGAAGAGTTTGAACACAGACTTTTACTTGAGCATACTTAGGATTTTATAACCCTTGACCCGGTTTCCAAATTAGCAAACAAAATTGTAAAGAATTTGACTGCTTGTTACAATAGATGCACCAATAAAACTGGCAGTCATACTGTAGGTACCACTAATATCATGAAGACATATTTCACTAGTAGAGCCAATACGGAGACAGAGTCACTGACCGCCAGCCCTGCCTACTGGTATCAGTTATAGGTACTAATAAATGACCTTAAATTCCAAGATCCAAGATCAAAGGATGCCCACTAAAAGTGTTCAACTCTGCCATGATGAATATAAATGTAACAGTTGAATGAGAACTTACCAACATTGTACCTCCAGAGATCTTTTAGTGATAGGCTGACATCTTTACCACCACATACATACACATAATCACCTAGCCTACAGACCCCATGTTTACTACGGTTACGTGGGAAGTCGGACCCTTTCTTCAGTCGCAACTTCCTCCATTTGTTACAAAGCGTTTGATTGGTCAGTGAGTCACTAGGGCTTACTTCTCCTTCGCTCCATGAATCCGATAACTGGAAAAGACAGAGAACAATAAAACCAATATTAATATTCATCTTTTATTCATTTACAAATTTAACCATCAATGATAACAAAGATCAGACATGAAGTTTTTTATTGATTTATGGTGACTTCACACTATGTTTGTTTGTTTGATTGGTGTTTAACGTCGTACTCAAGGGTATTTCACTTATATGACGACGGACAAAAATACA
>JAVFBW010170569.1:0-11168 GCA_034783835.1 Mopalia ciliata
AGTCCATTCACATTATACTTTCAGGCTCAACTCTTTCCGATTGGAGCGATACAGAACAGATTTCTGGCGAGTGTGGCAATATTTACCTAGGACTTCATACATGTGTTTATTCGTGATGGTAATGCACAGCTTATCGCCACAATACTCTTCCGTTGGCAAATTGAGTGTAAAAGAAATGGGACATTGTTAAACGCCTATAACAAAGTGTCAAGACTAATCAAACTCCAGGAACCGACCCAGTAATCTACATATGTTTCTACTTCTGATTAAAAGACAGCTCAGCGATGTTTGGTACAATTTCCACGCTTTCAATATTAATTTATAATTTTATACAGAACATCTGAATTAGATTTGACAGACAAATGAAGATACTAATCTGTTGTAATTTGTGCACTGTAATTGGTTAGAAATTCTACCACCGCTGGGTGGTTCCAAAACACGTGATGCGACACTTTCGCCACTCGTGGCATAATCGCTCAACTTTTCAATTGTTAATTTAAAACTAAGTTAAGTAGAGTTAAGTATATATTAACCCTCTAAAACGTAGGCCAATTTGGCAAGACTAAAAGTAATAGCATCAGGCGGTTTATGCGTTCAGAACTGTTCAACGTAGGCCAATAATTAACTTTTGGAACAAAATAAGCCCACATTCAGGAATGTTTTTTTTCCGCTAGGCTTATTGCGATTACCAAACAACATGTACAGAACAAGTGTATGCGCTGTAAAGAGTGGCAAATTTGAACCTAGCATACTTTCTTTGTATTCAAATATGACCAATGCAGTTTCTCTGGCTGATTGTCAGTGTTTACTGCAAAACTTATCTCGCAAAGATCCAGCATAGCATATCAGCTGCACCATAGCCCTTTCCACCTTTAATGGCATGCTTGTATTGTTCAGTATGGCACATGTATAATTCGCAAGGGCTTTTCTAGCTACGCTACTCGTACGTTCAAAATAACAGAACGCTTCCATGAGTTTGCACCTTAACTTCCAATGTAAAACAATAAGGGGGGTTCCAGTTATGACGTTACGACAACAGAGTGATGTCCCTTTGCTAAATAACGTTATCGATGTACGATGAGGGACGGCTAATCAACGATTTTAAACATGGGCGGTATAGGGAATGTTGTAAATTAACATGTAAACGTTCATAAAAAATATATGAATGTCCTTTCCCCATAGCTTAAAGTATAATTTCTTGGAAAAGTTACAATTTCAAAGCTATAGTTTCCTGAAAATAAACAACCTGCAATGTTAAAGTATAGATTCCTGAAAATAAACAACCTGCAATGTTAAAGTATAGACAGGCTGCCCTACCGTGCCATAAAGTGGCAACTTCATTTCACAAAGGGACGTCAATCTGTTATCGTAATGTCATAACTCAAAACCTCCGTATTGCATGGCCTCTGCCTGATTTAAACCATCTCGTTTGCTTTCTTTAACACTTTTGGGGTAGACCGACCCATTAAACGACCACTCGATGTCCATTTTTATGCCAAAATCAATCATTGTCTAACCTTCAAATTTGTATGTTGTGTGGTACTTGTGAAAAGTTATTCAGGTAGCTTATTGTCAACGGTCGGCCGTTTTACTACTAAGGAAAAAATTGACCTTCCAATTTTAGTTGTTATTTATTTGCCACCAATACACGTGTTAAAAGGTAACCATATAGTTTTAAACAGAAGTGGGCGGAGCTTATTTTCGGAACTGTTCACCTGTGTATTGGCTGCAAAGGTTTACCGTTTGCCATATATGGTGTTATTTGTATTTCAAACGGTCTTAGGCAGGGCTTTTTCTCGAAACTGTAAACCCATGCATGTGTTGAGTGCATAAGTTTACAGTTTGCCGTAAATGGTGTTATATGAATTCCAAACGAAAGTATGCGGAGCTTATATTCTCGGAACTATAAATCCGTGTATCACTTCGAGAAGTTTGTAAGGAAAACTGTAGGCTACTATAGAGTAATAAAAATGTATCTTTCATACGGCTCATCCACGAGATAGGAGAGTTATACCGATTGAAATTCATCGATTGTGGAGTATTAAGAGACCTATTGGTAACATATATGTTACCAATTTGAACAATTGTTCAACAATGTTACGTATAATCAGAATTTCTTGAATTCTATCAGAAAATAAATCGGGTTTATCTGTTGAACAACTAATCTCAGAAAACTAACCAATGCTCTATGGCCAAGAAAACAATTATATTCTGAATTCGTATAGCAGGATTATTGTTGCTTTAATTCAATATCAATTGGCATTGCTGGTATTTACTCTGATCAATTTGATCCTGAGGTGTGCTTTTACAAGCATTCGGGGTCATTTAATGCATACCGGTACGCATAAAGAAATAACAGTGATTATGTTAGTGGTATAGGTCAGCGGGTTTGTCCAAGGAGCAGCTGAGAGCAACCGGTCCGTCTTACGTCAGGGACGACGATCCTCTCTCCAGGCAGTCTATCTCTTTTAATATAAAAACTGGAATAACAAGTTTCCTGTCTGTTTATCTTGGCCAATAGCCAGAGGATTTATAACAACGAAAGTTCCGTAGACGTGACCATCCCAAATGGGAGACAACTTCCACAAACTACAACATTGTCTGTTGAGGTCGTAATTTTAAAGGAATAGGTGATTCGGTACATTTATATCTTTTTTCATTTGTAAAAGTTTGATAGTTCAAAACAATAGCTGAAATTTATTGAAAAGTACGGTATCATATGTACCTACGGTATACAAATGACGACGCAATTTTTTTTTCTAAAATAAGTGACCCGCTCCAGCGAATCACTGTTTTGAGTATTGAGTTACAGGTAAAAATGGCTTGGCGTACTTAAAACTTGGTCAGTGTTGGAGATATTTAACAAATTATATATCATTTCAATAGTAATTCAAAGCTGTTTTCAATATACCAATAACTAAATTTATATATGTGCGACCTTGTCCGTAGTTTGCTCGATCGGGTCACCTATACAGTTTTATGCAGGATTTAGTTCTTTATTCATCGTGGTTTTCTTTAACGATATTGCTAAGTTTAATTAATAGTTCAGCGGATGTCAATTTTAATACAACCTTAGTAACATATCGTGTAAGGAAAATACCATCGCTTGACGATCGATTTTAAAATGTTAACTTGACTTTGCAAAGTTCTCATATTAATAAATTTCGACGTTCATCCGGGCCAATTCTGTTCATTTATCTATGCCCAGTTATATGATCTGCTGACGAATGATGCTGGAACTGTGTTAAACAATGAATGGTAGGATTCGTCCACATTTAATTGCCAGTTTGACAGATGTTTGTTCTCTAAGAGGGATAGATAACTGATTATCTGACACTGAATGACATATTTTTTTACCACAAACATGTTTGTTGATTGAACGATGGAGTGAGATTGCAACGTGAAACTAAATCTATGTTGATTTTGTAACATGGGTAATGTTCAGCGCGAGCAAGATAATCGTCAAGAGCTTTTCAAGTTTACATAACAACTCTGTCAAATGATACACAGAAGTCAGCCGCATTGACAGCTATCAACAAATTCCACAGAAATCAACCTAAAGTTTTCTCACAAAAATTCCAGGAACCTAAAATCCAGAAGAGAAAAGTTTCAATTAAACAAAGATAAAAACTGTAACTAGTTTTTTGCTTTATGTTAACAATTAATAAGTCACATTTACCACGATACTGCTTATATATATATATATATCACCAAATGCGAATACGTCTCTTATTAAGTTGTATAGACAGTCAATGGAGATACGACGTGCAGCTGTACCAACTCTTTAGAATCAAGACTTGCCTCTGAATAGCAAATAAGGTTGTATCCGTATGATTTATTTCCAGTGGGAAAACATTTTATGCAAATATGGTACTGATGAGAAATGATTGATATTGACTTAGAAAATGACGTAGAGTGGTGGTTTTAACTCAAAAGTGTTCATGGAAGAAAAGGAGATGGTTTAAGTCACGACAAGGTCATGCAGTGGTTGGAAGATATTGGAAGCTAAAGTGCAGAATCATGGTAGCGGTATGTTATTTCTAAAGGTTAGGAAGGCTCCAGTAAAATATATATAATCGAAATAATAAATAATCTGTTGGTGGACAACTAACAAAAAACTTGTAAGTGTAGGAGAGTGAAATAATATGGTACTTAAAATGACCATTTCTCTATTTCTTGTATGTTCCATCCATTCATTCCAGAGAATGACAAATACGCAAATAATTTAAAACTGAATTAAAACAATTTAAACTATTTCGTTTAAACTAAATAATAATATAACAAAAAGGAGATGCAAGAAGAAATCGAAATTACTTGGTACCTGTCCGCTTTAAAATGTTCTTTCAAACAAACGGGTTAAACTACATGTAGTCTGCTCAAGGTGTCACCTGCACAATGTCCTGCATGGTTTCATTTTTTAAAAACTTTACGTAGTTTACTTAACATTTCAACCCTTCCTAAACTAAAATCCGATTCTATATCAGCTACCTGACAGTCCATTCATTTAGCCAGCGATCCAAAGACTTAGGTATGTGCGTCATTTGAATGAAAAGAAAACCCGTAAAGGCGCATACTCACAGTACGATTTGCAGGTACGACTTAAGGGAATTCCCCTTATTTGCAGCATCTTGATTGGACGATAAAGAAGTTCGACACAGTCGACCAATCAAAACTCCGCAAATCACGGAAATCCGCTGAAATCGTTACAACTAATCGCATCGTGAGAATGCGCCTCTAGAATATCAATCAAATGCAAAGATTATTTGGTATTAATTGAAAAGCATTTGTGTTAATTGCATTTTATATTTTTTTTTGCTAACAGACATTCATTGAAAAATGAAATAAATACATGTACCATAGGCCTACTACGTTTGTAGTTGTAGAACGATCAAACGCAGACAGTGAGATTGGCTTATATGATATATCGTCAGCCTGCTAGCATAATTGCCTAACTCATTTTGTGACATTCTGAGGAAAACAAGAAAAACTAATTTTCCGGCAACCGGAATGTTCTTGTTTCTTGAACTGACCACAAGGGAAATAGAATACAAATATAGTTTATTCCCACAAAGATTACATGACGGCTATATACAACTTATGCAAATATTGCAATGAACAGTTTGTGCTTTAGGCAAGTTAACGTTTGAGTTAGCCATCCCATTTCTTTGAAATTATGATCACCGGCCTAAGTAGTTTTGTATAAGATGCAAAAGCTGATTGGCGTATGAGTTAGGCAAAAAACAGAATTTGTCCAAAAATGAGTTAGGCAATTATGCTAGTAGGCTGACGACATTATGTCATGTCAGTCCAGCTGAAAAAATAAATTAATTTAAAAATAAATCTTGTCGATTGTTTGTTTAAAAATAGGCCTACGTGTGTTCATAAATAATTCTTGAGGAATCTTCAATATTTCGAAAACTTTAATAATGTTTAAAAATAGGTAGGGAACGGCATGTGAACATATTTTGTCCACCAATTTATGACTAACATGAGCGAAGAGTTGTGGACTAGAATCCGCATAACGTAAATCGTTACTACCGGCCAAACGGCGAGGAATTTAAAAAACGTCTAACTCTGTTAATAAATATTTGAACATTTATAAACGCATTTAATAGAATATGGTTTAAATATACATTGGACTTGGGTTAAGAGAATGTTAAAAATAAACCGCCTGAGCAATACGTCAAATGCAGCGTGCATATTAAGAGCTGTCGATAAATACTACGTGGATTAATGTGTAAACATTGTATTTGTGGTACTATGTGTAAACGTGGTATACGTGCAATGGAATACCATGTGTGACCTTCTACTTCAACTGTAAACTAAAGAATGACATATTTTTTTATATGAACCTAAAATTAAACGGAAGGGTGGCAAACAAATATCAGTGTTTATGAATTAATTTGACTATGGCCTTGTTATTAAAACCTTCCGATTGATATTTAAGATTTTCTTAAAGTGTGTCCCAAAATGAAAGTTATCCCCTCCCTTTCCATGACAATTTTATATTAGTTCTAAACTATCTTCGATTGGAAGTTATTAGGCCTAAAAACGCACTTAGTTTGAAAGTGGAGAGAATTTTTGGGCCCAAGAGCAAAAGAAAAACTTGGCACCCCCTCCCTCCTCCTCCAATTCAAAATATGTCATAAGCAAGGAATCTGTACAACAAGAATGAATTGTGATTTAGAAAACAGCTGTCGGCCAATGTGATCGTTCTTATTATTTGCATTGCTTATATTTATTATTTATAAGACAAAACTACCCTGATTTACTATTGTCAACTGACTTCTTTTTCACGAAGGGAAAACAGTTTATTCTCCAGGTTTGAGACCGATCAGTTGCAAAACATCAACCATAGGTCGTTTGATGTTTATTGAAAACATCCAGAAAATTAGAGACCCTACTTATTAAAAAAAAATACTGGTCCTATTGGTAGATGACGCAAAACTGTTTAAACACCATGTAAGAAGAAAGATTTCATTTACACCAAGACGCAAAAGCAAGATTCACCCCACTTAAAGCGATACTCCGTGCTGCAATATAATGCATAGAGGTAAGGGACCGTATCCAACCTTCGTCTTGCGTTGGGATCTACCATGCTGTAGTTAAGTTAAGCAACGGTTGCATCACCCCCAAAGAGGTCCAGAGAGCGACCGGGATAATTACACCAAGACGCAAAAGCAAGATCTCTTTTAAAATGGATTGGTGTTTGGCAACTTAATTGTAATGTTAAAAGTGTTCTTGTTCAATCTATATACAAAAACCAAGATTAACTCTGAAATGTATGGTAACAACAATTGCCAACAAGTGACTGATACTATTGTCGACATTCACTTCCCTTAAAGCGATACTCCCGGCTAATATGACCCCTATGTTCCTTGAAAGGTTACCATTAAATATACTGGAATATGGCATCGACTTATCGTTTCTTGATTTCACAAAATAACCCAAGGGTTACAGATATATACCTTCCTATGACCATTATGGCTGACATTTTGGGCGTGGCCAGCTCTGTCCTGACGTCACGCGACTAACACTAGTGTGTGTTGTGGGTTAATAACATCTGTGAACCAATGGTCTATATAGGCACACTGTCAAAAATTTAAACAGTCGACTCTACAGGTCTCTTGACGTAGGCACCTATTTTAAAAATAAAGATATTTGATTGGTTAATATTTGTGGAGCTCTTCTGCATAATGGTAAAAGCACCTAGACATGGCCGCGTGGATAAATGTGACTGCACGTGCATTACCAATTGTTTAAGATCCAAGTATAAAATTGATATAGCTCGATTAGAAATTTAGATAGCATAATTGAACACAAGAAATAATGCCCGTTTTACCTATATGCATTTTATTGCAGCCCGGAGTATCGCTTAATTATATGTACATGGTCCAACATAAACGTTTTAATTCATCATTAAGAACCGTATGAAATGTATAAGGGGTCCTTTCCGTAAACTTGGGGCTACTTCAGTATGACAAATTTGATATCCACGGCACGAAATCGTTATTAACATATTCACAAAGGCACACCTTTTATTCTGTTTGGCTCGCTTAAGGCACACTGTTGTGTTTTTGTTCTCGTTTGACTTGTGGGCCATCTAAACTCACGGGCCCCAGGGCGCAGGTCTACACCACCTTGATATGCATGATGCTTGGCGTCTGTTATTGTAGAACGTTTAGGTTCACCCTCATATAACAGTATTGTGCAAACGGTATATTTATGTCCTGCCTTATGAAGGTAAGAACTAACAGAACAAGTATGAATCCACATTATGAAAGAAATAATTTAAGGAGCGAAGTCAATCCATGATTAAATGTTGTGCTGCACTGAAGAGATATGATTGATTTAGCTCTGTGTTGTTTTGGAGAGAATCGTATTTTACACCAGTCCAGGGCAAAGACCACCCTGTGACACTTTATGACAAGTTTCATGCATTCAAATGTGGCGATAAAAGATTGTGTTACTTTGAAAGTGTCCTTCATGGTTAGAACACCAAAATCAACAAAATGTACTTTTGGCACGAATAAAAATACATTCCGGAATTTTACAGACCAGTTGATGTGTCACCAGTTCAACCAATGATTTTGAACCAAACCCTCGAACAGGAGAAAAACAGGACGGACAAAAGGAAATGAGTATCCATCACAATAAGTCGGTGAAATATTTCTCCAAGGCCACATAGATTCAATTCTAGCAACATTTAGTCCTACACTTTTAGAAAAATATGGCTCTTATGGAACACTCTAAGGTTGTTCGGTCATGGTTTTGTATAGAACCCCTCACTGCAACTGGTCCAAGCATTTATCCCTTTCTTTGTATATCAAAGAACTGCGTTTTTGTCGAAATGGTTTCATATTGAACCATCCTTGTTTCTTATAGAACCATCTTTTTTTCTATAGAACCCACAAAGTACCATTATCTCTAAGATAGTAAGGTACCATTATACCGAAGCTAGGACATTGACCTCTGAATGAGATAAGGCAGTGGTGCAGCTATAGGATAAATCTCATATACTGGCTCAGGTGCCGCTCAGACGTATCTCACGACACTGTGACACTGGCTACTAAAACAAGCCTTGGTCCATATTTAATAAGTCCTGATTCTTCTGTGGATATTTTTGACAAAAGGTAAAAAAAAAAAATTGGCTCACCAGACCCGTGTATTATTCTGATAAGCCATCTTAGACAAAGTTGATCTTTATAACCAAGGATCGACACCTGTCGCCATGACAATTGATATTAATTTCGGCCAAGATTGCTTTGTGGAACGGGCCCAAGACGAATCCACGCAAAGGGGTGTTGATTAACGAACTCAAGAATGATAACATACTACTTTGAAGAGACATATATAACCTTTGTTCCTCTTCTTAAGGGGAGAGCCGTGTATTTTACATGTTTCACTCTGTCCAGAACAAAAAAACATTCACATGACCCCTGAAGTTCTGGGCGGTCAATCCACCACCCTTGCTCCTGAAAAAAACCCAGCGAACTTGTGACACTTTATTTAAAATATTGGCGTGTCTGTTTTAAGCGGGAAACGTGCATTTAAATATGGCGATAAAAGGCTCGGTTATTTTGAAAGTGTTCTACATGATTACAACACCAGAAGCAAAAATATGGTACATCTATCATGTAAGATTTGTCGTCAACTGAAGTTGCTCGCACGCTTTCACTAAGCCACAGCCGGCATAAATATGCTAAACTTATATAATAACGGCCATTTCGTTTAACGGAATTAGATGAAAGCGATACCATCCGTCGTCTTAACAGGAAAAAGCTACATACCAAGTTTGAAGTTAATCGGTGAATTTGTTTTAAAGCTGGCATGTTCACAAACATTTGTGGCGGACGGAAGGACGCATGGGAAGACGGAGACCGAGTAGCATTTCTCTCCCTCCTACTATAATAGTGGTGGACAAAAGAGGTTCTTCAAATATTAGCTTTCAGATCGAATCGCTACTACTCCATTTTTATTTCGATGTTAAATTTGGATCACGTGGGTTAATTGTCAGACTACGTCATTCATGCCACTTTTTGAATAAAACAGTGGAACAACAAAAATGTTTCGTTTGTTGTTTGTTTGATTGGGATTTAACGCCAAACTTGAGGTTGTTTCTCTCACAGGAAGGCGTGTCGGCCCAATTGGAGAAGGTAACCAGCCTCGACACCACTGACAACAAAGAACAAGACAGGACAAATCACTGGACGCAATACAACGGTGTAGCAGACAGATCGGCTTCAGGTAAAAGAGAGCCTTACCCATTAATAAGACCGCCAATACGTGATTATCTATCTATGTTTGTCGATTCTTTTAATCTGTTTAATTCTGGTAACGTCTAGGAAATTAGCCATCATTTGACCAATACAGTTGTTCGAACAACTCCTGGTGTCAACAGCTGGTGACTGATTGATGAAAATCGATAACTCTTTGGTTATAAAGAAATGACAAGTAATGCGACTTTGTACATTTTGTATATTGTCACAAGCTTTCCAAGAATAACCCACTCCATCGTCAGGTATGGCATCTGCAAAGAGGGTTATAAGATCATTCTTTATATTGGGGTAATGACAACAATACATACTATAGCATGAAAAGATACGCAAACTGAGTTTGGGTTGTTTAGCCTACTAAAGCAACAGTCAAATAATACAAAAGGAACAATATAACAAGGTTTTGGGCTCACATTAGAGAACAATAGGTATCACAATTCCTGGAGTTAAACACAGCCAGAGTTACTGACCAGAGTATGACTGTATTACCTGAGTTTGTGTCGTAAGTATTAGGGTGACAATGCAATATTAGCAGGGGTGTTCAGAAACAGTTAACAGGACCAAGGGGTATTGATTAAACAAATACAATGCGGTTCAGTGACCATGTTGTTTACGTCTGTTTTATTATTAGCTATACATAAGGACTCTTTTATTTTCAGATTGAAGTCAGTTTTGCTGAATGCTAGAAAAGTATTAGAGCATAAATTTTGTTATACGTTTGACTAGAATCCCATTAACTAAAAGTGTGAAAATGTCATATACTCTATGTCAATGCAAAGCACAGCTACTCGTGCACCAGAGCGTTTAAACCTGGTCCAAAGTACGTCACCCAAGGTCTCTTTGAATGACTCCAGCATGGGTTTTTTCGTCGAAAGAAATTGATAAAGCAGGTGTTTTCGAAGAGAAAAACCACTATCATAAATCAGCTTTTCTGAATAGTCGGTTATGCAAATATTACTTTCTTCCGTGGTCTATAAGCGGTTCTCTGCACTTATCTGGTTGAATCTTAGGCGATTCGATAAAGTTAAACATTCGGCCATGTTGACAAATCTACCCAATCAACAGACAGAAATGCGTCACGTGACACTTTTTATATACTACCGTGGCGGACAGAAGACCGCTGTATCGTCAATAAAGCGTAAGCCTGCATTGGCGATACCTGGATCTAGTCCAAAGAAACGCTGGAAAATCAGTATGTGAGATTGTGAGAGTGTTGATAGTGTTTACAGGTAATATAACAGGGAGTGACCGCTTGGGTGCGGATAGCACAATGTAGGCCTATAGGACTAATTCTTCCGTCTTAGCCCTACGTCCCGCCTAGCACAATGAATAGGGCTAATTCCTCCGTCTTAGCCCTACGTCCCGCCTATCTAAACCCATGGTGAAAGTTGA
>JAVFBW010170580.1:0-20613 GCA_034783835.1 Mopalia ciliata
AAAAGAAACAGGTAACCCCCCCCCCCCCCCCCCCCCCCAAAAAAATATACACACACTTTAAAATCGAATTAATGACTGATATATATAATTAAGTACATATTTAACATTCTCTATCTATATAAAACACAATAGATTTGTGACGTTTCCTGCTCTAAGTGTTTTTCGACATGACGTTTTCGTACTATCACAGTTAACGGCTCAAAACTTGGCTTTTTTGTTGAAATTATTGAGACAAATTTAAGTTACGTGATGTTTGTCGCTATATTTACAGGTATTCTGCTCAATGCTGTGAAACTAACAAGTGCAGATAACCTTATCACACTGAAAGCCCAAAGTAAAGACGTCAATGTGACTTTGCAAAACGTTGAGGTGGTAGGAGGATTTAGGGTATTGGACGCTAAGTTTGAGTCGGCCTCATCTTTTCAAATACAGAACTGCCATTTTAGAGACCAATTTAGTGGTATCTTGCTGGATGTGATGGGAGGAGGAAGCTGCGATTTGGCAGTCGACTCCAGTGTCATATCAAAAACAAGTCGGAATGTCGTGGAAATCCGGGCGAACGTTAGAGGCTATGACAACAGGACAGTCAATATTCAATTCAAGGAGTCAACATTTAAGGATAACGATTACGTGGTATTTATAAATGATCCTAATAAGGTGTTGCAAGTTTCATCTGAAATGACTCTATGTGATTTCTCATCCAGCAGGAGCGGTGCAGTGCGAATATCGGCCTGGATAAACTCTATCCTCATAGAAAATTCAAATTTCTTAATGAATGCTATTCCTGTCAATCTGTTTTTCCGAAAAGAATGTGCAAAAGGTGCCGTTATTAAAAACAACGACATTTCCGCTTCGACAAGTACTGGCATTAGTATAGACACGGAGACATATGCCAACCGACCGTTTTCTGGTTCCTTGGTGATAAGTGGGAACACTGTGAGCAGACAAGATTCGTCACTGGGGTACGGAATCAGATTTAATACGGACAGATTTAGTGAAGCTATTCTTTCAGACAATATTTTTGCTGGAGGTCGTCAGTTTGCCCTATCTGTTGGCGTGTACGGGGAGTTAACGACATTAGACATAAGCAGAAACTACTTTGCTGATTTGTTGGGCGCCTTAGATGTTTTTAGTGAACAAAACACAGATATGAGGACAACAATAAAGAAAAATGACTTCAGAAGGAATAAAGGAGATTTGCTTCTTTTTTTTGAACAAAAGATACAACCATCCACTTTCATGGATATATCAGAAAATGTATTTGTTGACAATTCTAACATGCACAACAACAACACAATTATCACCCTATTTAACCCAGCAGTGACAATTGAACGCAACACATTTTCTAACCCATCAGCTAGATACAATGTTGAATTTGCACAAATCGGTTACTCTGGTTCTTCTATTGAATTCCGCCAAAATGACTGGGGAACAGTGGACTTAGCGGCGATCGGAAAGCAACTATATGACAGAAGCGATAACGCGAGTCTACCGCTATTTAACCTACAACCTGCCACACCACGTTCCAGTATTGGTAAGGAGTTAAGCGAGAATATAGCAGACACTGTGGTTTTGTCTCTTGACAAAAGTCCGTACACGGTCATCTCTACTGTCGAAATAACCCCCAGTGGAGTGATGATTATAGAGGAGGGTGTCATCTTACGATTCGATTCGAATGTGGGTCTAAACGTAAAAGGTAAAGTTCTGTGTTTTTACGATTCTAATTTTGGAAAGCGTAGTATATTTACCTTACTTGATCACTTCCACCAGTTAGTTCGGTAAAATTGTCTACAAATCACATGATTTCCGTATAATTAATGGAATGAATAGCTTTATTTTTTTATTTTTTCTGTAATGTTAACCTAAACAATGTTTCGGACGTTTTTGTTAAGAATTTTTTCGTACTCTGTTCAGTTAATGAACTTCTTGTGAAATATGAAATATGTTTTGTGTCTGGCAGACCACCGACTTGATCATTTGCTTCATGTTTTTTTTTTTTTTTTCAACTAACCATGTTGTAATGTACATTTGTCTATACCAACTTAAAAACAAAAAATCGCTTTCTTTTTATTTGTTTAGGTCAGCTGGTTGTGAGTGGAACAGTAAATAATCCTGTTCAGTTTTTGCCTGCAACACAGGAAAAATGGTCAGGGCTTGATTTTCTACAGGCTAATGGTAAGATTAATCCTCAATTTTTAAAACTCGTCTCGAGAACCTTTAGATTTGTTATGTCACTTACCTCACAGAATGAAAGGGCTTGTGACCTTTTGAATTGATGCTGCACATAATATGACAAACATATTGACAATAATTTCTGTTATTAAACCCATTTTATGGAGAAGACCCGGTCAAGATAACAAGCAGAGTTGGGGCGTTTTTGGATAAAGTATAAGAGACAAAAGGAAACCTAATCGACCTAATAACAGTCTCAATTTCAAACAAATGGCAATTACTCATAATATTTAAATATGATATAAAACAGTTCCAATATTTGTCTTTTTAGAACGTCCGGTGTCCAAAATACACAATTTGATTGTGAATGACACAAAAGAAGGAGTAGAAGTCCGAACTACTAATGTACAATTTGTTAACGTTACCTCGGACTTTGCTTTCTACGACGGGTTCACCTTTAAATTTGTACCAGGTAAAACCTCACTTGTTATCGATGGATTGAAAGCTCGAAACAACGGTTATTCTGGAATATACGACCTCAGAGATCCAGGAGAAGGGTATTTGCAACTTGTTAATTGTGAACTTCAAGATAACGATGACAGTGGATTACTTTTACGTGGATCAGCAAATTTAAAACTTTCGCAGTGTGTCATCTCCAACTCAATCGTTGGAGTTTTAGTTCGAGACAGACCATCTGGGCGCATGGAAATCATATCCAGCGAGATTTACAATAATTCAAAGAATGCAATCAGTGTTGAGCGGACAACAGGTCAAGGTCTTGCAGAATACATTGTGCAAAAGAACATCGTTCGGGATCACAGAAGCCGAGGTGAAGCCACAGATGTGTTAAATATCCAGGTTAACCAGGTTACCGAAACTGTTTGGCGTTTGCTTGAAAATACTTTTGAAAACAACATATACAACGAATACCTTGTCAATGTGTTTTCTAAAGAAAGCGGTTCGCTGCATTTGATTGTTTCGCAGAACACCTTCAACAACAACGACTCCCCTGTGCTGTCATGTGCCTTGGCTGACTATTACCCCACAACAGTGGAGTTTGAGGGCAATACAGTTCAGGACAATGATGCCGGAGTTCCCATGGTCTATCTGCAAGGAACATCAGAGTCACGCAAAACCATCAAAGTCATATCCAATCGTTTCGCCAATAATCGTGGTTCGAATATAGTCTGGTATAGACTTCCGAAGGGCGCATCTACCATGGAATTGACAAACAATACATTTGTTGATAATATCGCGAGATACACAGTCTATATCGAATCCCCAGACGTTATTCTAGATGATAACGTGTTTTCAAACCCGCTCACTTCGTGTGAGTTGCATTTACCTGGATTCGACCCAGACTGGCTTATTAGCGCTAGGCGTTCTTACTGGGGGTACAGTGACCTATTTAACATCACAGAAAGAATATGCTCCTTCGACAAAGACATGTCCAATGGTAGAGTAGGCTATTATCCATTTAGACTTTCCGAACATTCATCAAGCCTGGTTGCAAATGATATAGTAGAATTTGCAGCACATGGAGCGTATGGTGGAATAGTCACAGGCCAGACGACCATGAATGCGAGTCAGCCGTATACAATATGGCGATCCATATTCATTGAGTGAGTACAAGTCTAAATATTTACAGAACAACTCAATTATTTTCTACCCTTATTGTCATGTTTACGGTATGTTTGGTGTTTGATTCACGTAACCCATAGTGTATTGTGCCGTAGGTAAGATTTCACGCCTATCGTCCCTCAATAAAAATTGAAAAATATCATCTGACAAGCACAGGACAACAACTAGATGCAAACAAACAGCGGAAATTTAAAACGCGGAAGGAATAGTTTGGGTTTCTCTGCCTATTTCTCTGTAAAAAGAGGTTTTAGCAGAAGGGCAACATAAGTTCTCACCTTGTGGCAACATCCCAAATTAATATTATTAAAACATTATCATTGGCTTAGCCACCCATACATCTTATGTACTAAAAACACAACTATTCTTAAATCGGATTCGGCATATTTAGCAGCACTGAAATTTTGGGCAATATTATTTTATTGTGCAATACTACGTTTCTTCCTAAGCTATCTTCTTATAGGTTATTCTTTTTTGTTTAACAAAAACAGAGAAGGAGCTGTTTTGACTATAAGTGAAGGAGCACAACTTCAATTCGCACAAAACAGAGGGATTTTTGCCAGAGGTAAGTCTAGTTTTCCGGAATTCAAACTTAGTAACATAAGCAACTCTATCAAATATATATAGTCTAGTGTCTGTTTTTTTTTTTTTTTTCTTCTATTTTTTGTAATTGATGGGGTTTTGTTTTCCAAATTCCAAATAAGCTCAATCTATCATCTAAAATGTGTATTCTCCGTCTTAAAGTCTTGACATAAAAGAACATTTTTTAAATGTATTGGCGTGTCCTTTCAGTGAATGATTTACACCGTTGTTTTATTATAATGGCTAGGTTAAAGAAAATATATAGACATACACAATATGAATGACGTAAACCGAATTCACTTGGACGCAAAATGGTCTAGTAAATAAACCCTATGGGTACAAGAATTAAAACGATATAGACAGTTACAGATTCAACGCTTAACAATTGAAAACAGTCTGTTACAATATTTCCGTTGCAGCCAGCGCACAGCATGTACTATTTATCCAAAGGTTGAAAATTGTATTATATGCAAAACATTTTTGGAGAGTTCTTGCTGAGTTCTGTCCACTCCTCGTCAGACATAAAACTAGGAACCGATTCAAGACCTCTGAAAAAATAGCACATTGAATGCCCGGCTGAATGGGCTTATTTCCCTCTTGGTATATTTATGATATATGTAATCAACTCTTAGTATTTCCACTTCAAATTCAATAGAAAAAAAGTGGGCTGATATATCTGGGCCATCTTATAGGATATTCCTCCACAGGCTGGGGCAATATGGGACTCTTCACGCACTTCATGTATATATTTTTTACTACAACACTTGATAAAAAAAGTAGTCCGTGCAAGTATCCAACGTTTACAAAGCCTCCCTTTGAGTTTAGTCCTAATCTAAACAAAAAGCAGTATGATTAAAATTGTGCCGTATACCATATTTTCCAGTTAGTAGTGAGTCAGACTTATATAAATTACTCTTATTAAATTTTGATTACAATGATTTTGTTGAATATATTGAATTTGACTAACAAGGAAATATAATATCCAATTGTTAATCGTAAAATGTTTTTGTTACTTGTGATCTGAATGGCCCATTGCCAATCCCTACTCAATTAAAGAAACCGTTGTCAAATGTACAGCCAAGACTAACCGCGTGTCAGACCATTACTCCTTCCGTATCTCTACCTCGGATGTGAAAAGAAACGTTGAAATAGCACAAAAAAGTGTACTGCCAACCGCGGTGCACAAAGTCACGCTGCGGATTAATAAACATACCATAACATCCGTTCGTTAAATGCGATTTAACTACAATGCTATTCCTGTTGTCATCTACAACAAAATAATAAAGAAATTGTACTTTTTGCGCGACCATTAAGTTTAATCATGTGCTTGGACAAGGTCCATATAAAACACTGTAGCTGTGCACAGATTAAACAACCATGTATATAGCTGATGACTCATTTTTCTTAAAGGTCAGATGATTGTCGGAGAGGTGGATGGTCAACAAGTAAGGCTGTCGGCTTTGGAGAAAGAGTGGGAAGGATTAATCCTTCCGTGGTGTAAGTATAACAATATTTCTAAATGAGTTAAGATATATTTCATTCAGTTAGAGCATCATATTTAGGACATCACGTCTTAATACAGCTGGTAGCTTTATTATTATCCGTGTATTTGACATGGCCTCTTGCAGTGTTGTATAACCCCATAGGCCTACAAGTGGTACATATTGTAATAATAATACAAAACTGACCGCTGAAACACAATTTTTTTTTTTTAATCCAATTGAAGTGATTTGAATTTATATTGTCGAATCGGCACAAGCAGATCCTATTCACAGTACTGTTATCAATTACAAATACAAGAAACATGTGTTTAGTAGTCCCCTTGTGGAACTCTGTTCCACGTGATTGCTACAGATCTTGCCGTTATGTCTGAAAAGTTGTTACGATCCATCGTGCAGTACAGATTGTGACCGACTTCCATTGGAAACTGCTCGCTGAAAAAATGTAGCATAAGTTAATCAATGATATAACATGTCCATTTATTCACCTGATTATGGTTGATGATGAACATCCCTTTCATTGTATATTCTTTTAGCAACAACATAGGCCTTACAAAATACTAAGTATGTGTATATAAAATAGTGAAAACCCGCAATTGTTCAATAGGCACCATAAATAACGAACTCAAAAAACCAAATTAACTTGCATTATGTTGTCATAAGGTATTAAAGTCTGACAATTTTCAGTAATAAATCGGATGTACATGTTCATATTTATTTTTTCCTTAGTTTTCTTTATTAAATAATTATTGCTTAATGCTTATTAGAAACGGCAGAGCAATTTACTAAAGTTTCCAAGCTTAAAATTATGCCCATGGAAAGTATGACTTTACATTTTATCTCTACATAATAACACGATAGCCTTTAGTTTATGACTCGCTCTGAGCAAACAGAACCAATGACACAGTAGTGCGATTGCCTGCAAATTGAGCCCCACAAGGTGAACATATGTTCTTGACTAAACGGTCTTGTCTCAACCGACATCTGTGTCTATGTGTGTCACAAAACGATCTCGTAACCGGTTAGCAACGGGGAATATCTTCAATAAATGTAAATGTGATTTTCTCTCAAGTCTATATTACCATGCTGATTTAAGGCGTGAAAACCCAAGTTAACTTCTTATGATCGGATTCACTTTGTAGCTGAAAGAAGAGATGGTATGGACAATATCCGACTGGTGGATGACCTTTACCCTTGGTCTGGAAAACTAGAGTACTTCAAAAACGGAGAATTTGGAACAGTTTGTAACGTCAGCTTCGACGCAAATGACGCCATCGTCGCATGTCGAGAGCTTGGTTACACGTAAGACAGTTTACTTCTATCTCCCCCTAATGAGATTGATTGGTTGGTTGGTAGATTGGTTGGTTGGCTGATCACTTGCTTGATTGATTGCTTTATTTGTATTAATTTGAACAAGATTGAATCTCAACTACAGATCTATGGCAGCATTATCTTTCACATTTTCATAGAAAGAGTAAATATTTATATGTGGGCAATTTAATGCATTTTAAATTTGTAGAAAAAAATTATCAAAATACAATTTTTATTTATCTTTTTAGCAAAATTGACAAGGTGGAGTTCTATCAAATTCGCAATCCTGGGACAAAGCCCATATCATTGTATGGGTTGCAGTGCACTGGTTTGGAAAACTCACTAGACGACTGTCAATATGACAGTGGGGCTGCAGCTACTTGTGCACACACTGACATTGTGAGCTTATCCTGTTTTGGCACCCGCGAATTGCCAAGACGATCAGCAGGTAAAGTGAAACCAAGTACACTGATGTAATTAAAGTGAGACAGACAGATCAAGTTTACACTTTGTTTTTTTTTTTTTTTACATTTTATTATTTTTTAAATTATTATTTGTTAGCTTTTGCTTCTAAGGTGTGAATGTGGTATCTAGAAAAATAAGCTTTACTCCTCTGTAGAAACAAAACACAATTTATATTTCAAAATTACCTGCAGATGTCATATTTGTTTATTGATGTCTTCATTTTTGTTATTTGTCATTTTCATCCCAAAGAAATATGCATTTGTAAACTTATTTTAAAATTCCATTTGTCATTTTATAGATTCGGCTACAAAGATTTACAACACACTTGTGGATGGGAGCAATTTCGGTATTCAGATAAAGTCTTTAAGCGTTGATATGGCAAAAGTTGAGATTTCCAATACCAAAGAATCGGGTCTAACACTGGACGCTCAGTACAAACATTTTGATCTAGGAGGAACGATCATTAGACATAGCGGCAAAAACGGAATTGATGTACTTATAGACACTAGCGTTGGTATCTCTAATTGTGTTCTCCTCGAGAATGCTGACCATGGTGTCAACATAAATCCTACGATTGGTGAAATAGTTCTCACTAACATAATTTCGCGAAATAACTCTCAGGCTGGAGTTATGGTAAACTTTATTAACAGACTCCTAGGGTATCCTCAAAACGTTGTCATTGAGAATTGTACCTTTGAAAACCATAGAAACGACTTCCACGCGCTTAAGGTGTCAACTGTATCAAGCATAGATTCTTCGGCGGTTAGGATTAAAAACAATATGTTTGTGAATAACAGCTTCGGTGACCTGGATATACACATCATGTCACAACCAGAAACAGGAGATGACGTAGGGTCTAAATCTCTGGATATCGTAGAAAACCATTTCACTGGCGGTGGACCCAACTCCGTATGGTTCTTTGATGGAGTCAATCTTAATGTATCTAATAATCAGTTTAGAGACGGAAGGTCCGACTCCGCGTGTCTTCTTGTGATTCGGCCTGATATAAACCGTCGAAGAGTATCTGTTATTTTTACCAAAACTATCGAGGTTTCGGAAAACTCCTTCGAATCGATTTATGGGCTTTGTGTGGTGGACTTAAAATCAAATGTTATAGACAGATTCAATGGATTGTTTAACAAAAACCAAATTCAAAATAGTGTTTCTAATATTGCAAGCTTGATTTTGTCCTCACCATTATATAGTATCATCGATAACAGCTTCCTTAATCCCCAAACAGTGATAGAGGTAACAGTGGAAGCTAACACTGATTTAGGGGTCATCAATAACGGTGTGATAAGAGCTTACAACAACCTGTGGGGTACCACTGACCCTGATGCAATACAAAGCCGAATCCATGACGCCAGGGATGACACTCGATTATATCTTCTGCAAGTGATTGAGCCGAATTCATCAACCATGCCATCTACAACATCGCGCCAAACCTCTAACCCTACAAGTACCTCTTCCACAACTTCCACAACTTCTACCACTGCTAAAACTTCAGAGCCGACCACAACTTCAACTACGACGACAACCCCTGCATCAACAATGACGTCAACATCCATATCAGTAACACCTTCAACCAAATCAACCACCTCTTTCCCCGCCCCAACATCAACAACTCCACCTACGCAGCCACTATCCAAAGCAACCTTAGCATCAACTGGTAACCCAACCATAACTTCAGCTGGGCCAATTTCAACCAAATCAATTTCCACTGTGAAAACAACACCTATAACAGAAACCACGTCTGTATCAGCAGTGGCCTCAAGAGTAACAACGGTATCGAACCTAGGAGATGGAACGACGAAAGTAACATCAGGGTGCTACCAACAAAAAGATCCCCAAATGCTTGTCTTCATTCTGTTTGGATTCATAATATGTGTTTCTGCTTATGTATAGTGGGACTGTACATTGGTGTTCGTAGCTTGGTCATATTTAATCGTATTTTGATTTGACTTAAATGATATTGATTGAAGAAGAAAAATGACCTGTCAATGACTTTTATATGATCATTTATATGTATGATTAATGTAAAGAAAGAACATTTGCATACATTCATATTTTGTAATATTTATATTATGATCAAGATTTCAACTTACACCTTGCAATCGATTTCTAAAGTTCCATAACTCATAGGAGGATATTTATCTTGTGCTATTTAAAGTTGTGTCTGTTTTATACCGTCAGATAACCCACTTAAAAATACCTCTGCTGATAACATCTAGAATTGTTCAATATTACCATTGTCTGTCAATATTGTTATATTATGTGGGATTTTATGTGTAACGAAAAGTGTCAAACTGTGCGAGCACTCTGTGGATCCAATGAGGACAACACCAATAGCTCCATTAATATGGTGCAGGGATGTCTATTTCATAAAATTCGAAGACTCACTCAATGACCTGGATACTCTTATCGGGATCAATTGTTATAATTGTCTCAGTGATGTTATGGATTGCCCTAACCCTTGATGTTAAGGCAAAAACCTACTCATTATATGACATATAAAGGCAATTTCCTTTCACGATTACATTAATTTAGTTTAGCAGAAAATCTGTGAAGTTATTGGTTGAAATTAATTTTCCTTGATCTTGTAAATACCCTAACACCAACAAGCCCTGCTTTCCCTAGAGATGTGTGTAATCAATCTATAATTTTTTTTATTAATATTCACTAGGCATAAATTGTACTGTACTTGGACATTTTCCTATGTCGAGGTTCCTGTTCCAGTTTATATTGTCTAAAAATCTAAGTTGTTTTGATTTAAAAACTGACAACAATATAATATATATGGCCTGTAAATACCTATTTGATACTGTTTAGTCTAACATCATCTCTTTATATAACTATGGTTACTAGATCCGACAATCATATTTTGTTTTTTAACTGAAGAAGACGTGTTCAAAACTGTGGCTAGTAAGCCATGACTTGTAATGTTTTGATGACATCAAAACAGTTAAATGGTTCTTTCAACATTATTTCATATTATATAACATGTATTTTACTGTTTAACGTTAATTAAGTAAAAGCGCTCAGCAGGACACTGAACGGATGAAAGCTGCTGCCTATTGCTAATTTTCTAAAGCGCTTGCTGACAATTTTGTAATTTAAAAAAAAAACTAAAAGGTTGATTTAATGATTTATGTCATTGACTGTAAATACATTTTTTTTAAATTTTTAAACTGTGTTTTTTCCCATGCCCTTTTATAAATACTGTATACTGCATTTTGCATAGAACATATCTTGCCGTGTTTTGTCTGTTGAGGAGACTGTCTCAATCATACTTTGTTGATGCCAGTCTCATTGCCACAAGCACATCCTACAAACTCATAAGGTGTGCCAGTACAATAAATTAGGCTATCTACCTTTAGACGCCACCGGCAATAAGTAAAGACAAGAAACGATATGACCAGACGCACTAAAAACAAATGCGCATTAATAGATCGGCGTTTGGCTGTCCAAAAGATACAGGGAGTTTCCTCCAGCCTCGCGCTTACACACAGTGATAGTCACTCTTAAAATAACCTCAGAATTAGTGTGGAAATGGGAACACATTGTTTAAACAGCAGTTATCATTGTTTTATGGTACATTTTAGCCCTAAAAATTCATTAGAATTGGCCAACAGTTGAGGTAGACACGTGGTTGTTCAGCAGGAGTCGACCATGTTAGCCTACTAACGCTTTGACTAATAACAATTGTAATTTTCACGCTGAGCCGGAAACTATGCCAAATGTAAAACCAGAGAACTGTTCAACAAGACAAATATTTTAGAAGTTTCAGGATAACAGTGTGCAAGTTAATGAAGTACGTTATTGGATTGTATAGATATATGGACGATTCCTGGCACTGTTGAAACCCTCAAATTTATCAAAAAATTCAAACAAAGAAACTGCAGACCTTGCTTTTTAAAACGAAACATTTGTATCGCTTGGCATAAGGCAGCATTTTGTGTTTGTTTGTTTTGTATATTTGAGAACTCTTTCGCCTTATGAATCTGCCGTGAAAACACGGAAATGGGACACCCCTTGTACAATATGCATAAAGAACGATAACAAAGAAAACAAGGTATGAAGAAAGGTTAGTATTTTGGTTTTGTATATTTTATTTTCCAATCACCTAACCGCAAATATTACAATCGAAGAGAATATGAAATCAGCGTCAGATATTAAAAACACTAGAGACCCGAGAGCAACTTGTCGAGCCTTTCTTATTACAAGAGACTGTTTAGGACAAGCTTTTAAAAATATTATAAGAAAAAATAATCTAAGTGCATGCCTTCTATTCATATCGTGGTGAACATGTTTTCGAATTTGTTTCAAAAGGAATGAAAGTAATAGGGTTACTAAGGTTATAGGGTGGGAAAACCTGAGCATTATTATGGCTAATGAAAGTAATGTACTTGTATACTAATACATATTCATGTTCAAACATTGCGGATCAAAAACTCTCAGAATCTCTGACCTTCACACTGGAAACATCGACCTGGGTGATACATGTGACACATCGTCTGGTCATGGTGAGCAATTGTACACAATTATTTTAAAAATCCTTCGATAACCAACAAAGTTACAGACCGGACACGGTCGAATACTGCATTTATCTTTGGTGGACCCTCATTATTATAGGAAGGGCAACTCGGGTCGTATTTATTAGTACATAAACAAGGAAGGGTTTAGTGTTAACGTGTAGTAAGGAGTTATTACATAAATACCTGGGGGATGGCAATTTGTTTCCTCCCACGTATTTTCCAGTCGTCATTGTTTTATGGTACATTTTAGCGCTAAAAATTAATTAGAATTGGCCAACAGTTGAGGTAGACACGTGGTTGTTCAGCAGGAGTCGACCATCTTAGCTCAGTGTAGATAGATACTCTAACACTCTGACCAATGAATAATTTTTGTGTCTTTTAGAAAGTCAAGATTAACAGTATTTTCGTTATTTTGGAATAACACTTTCTTAGTTAGAACATATACCTGTTCAGAAAACTTTGTAGGTTGAAACCCGTCCGGGAATCGAACCCACGACCCTCAGAGTTATGCAGGCTACCTAGACCACTCGTCACCAAAAATTGTTTATTAGATGGTTTGTGATGCATCTTACAAGTTCACCAATGTAGTGGCAAAGTGGCCTGGTTCTGTCCATGATTCGAGAATTTTTTTAAGAGAGCTTAATTGGACAAGAAATGCAGCAGGGTAAAAAATTATAATGAAATATTTACATATATCTATGTTACCACACGATAAATAAGTGGCCATAAAACAAAATGTCCTATCAGTCAGTCCACACATCAGATATTTGGGCCTATAGCAGTCAGATGAAAATTAAATAAATCTGGTGCTGTTTTGCTGGTTAACATATGGTCAAATAAAACAGAATAAATAGGTTCTCGGTCCAGTCTTGTAAACACTGCCGACGTTTTTAATCCTATTCATATTTCCTGTCCAAAAAATGATTTTGGGAGACCCAGGATACCCCTGCAGAAAATATATCATGGTTCCCTATTTAAATCCAATAAATCAAAATCAAATTAAATTAAACAAACATTATGTAAAACGAGGGTCTTAATTGAAAAATCATTTGGAATTTTAAAAGGAGATTTGCATTGAATAATTTTTGTGTCTTTTAGAAAGTGAAGATTAACAGTATTTTCGTTATGTTGGGATAACACTTTCTTAGTTAGAACATATACCTGTTCAGAAAATTTTGTAGGTTGAAACCCGTCCTGGAATCGAAACCATGACCATCAGAATAAGGCACCGAATCGTCAGCAGTAAATGCAGGCTACCTAGACCACTCAGCCAAATTCCTCCTCTTCTATCCCCCACCCTACCCACTAAACTTGACAAATAAATCCCCCTTCTCTTTTCAACTTCACTCGTTAACATGATCTTATCCTGCTGGGTGAAGTTTTTAAGTCTTTTGGTGACTTCCATGTTCATTCGTATTTGTCAGATGAGAACAATAACAGCAGACGATTGATTGCAAAAGTTGCCGTCGTAACCGTTGTTACGTATCATCATGGTTGCATGAACTCTCTGTCCAGCCTGAAAGCCTGCACGCATTATGACAATAACAGAATTAATAATGAAAGGTATGATCTATTGGCCGGAAGATTTTTTGAGCTGCCATAGGTATAAACTGGTATTCACTCACCTTTTTAAATTGAAGGTCTGTTCAAAATACTTACCTTATCTCATAGAAAATACAGCATTACATAAACAAAAGATGACTACCTCCTGTTACTTCTCAGTTTTAGAATGGCAAAGGAACCTCATTCAACGAAAAGGCACTTGAAAGGATCAAATCTCCTCACTGTCCTTGTTGTTGTATTTCCCGCTATCTTTGGAGGTAGTAACTTTACCGAAAAAACACAAAATATTTCCTTACGTAAGGCCCCACACATCACTGACAAATATCCCTTAGCTAATTGGCATAAGACCGCTATTATTCACTTCCGTTTTGTCAGCCTCGAATATAGTTCTTAGCAAAAATGGTGTGTAGTCTTCTTTTATTTTTTCTGGCCCGGTGAATTTATTTTTGTGGAGTATTTGGTATGGATGTGAAGTAATTGAGTGGAGGTTTCTGGTCAGGGTAAAATTATAGCCTAATTGGGTCAGATTTGGTGTATTTATCAACATTTGATGGATGGGCGATTGAGCTGTTGTTTACATTCCGAGTCGGCTTGACAACACCTCTCACCGTCCAGGCCTTTAAACTCAAATTTTTATACGGTCAGGAAATGTCAAGACTTGAACTGGACACTCCCAATGGACCGATTAAAGTATGTGCCAGGAGTTTTTGCTCAACGAAAGTTTTGGAGGGAGCTGTGGGGCCAAACGTTAACATTGCGGATTATGGCAAATTAATGGTGGTCTGGGGCCAAGTGCACTTAAAAATGAGAGGTTCGCAATGAACTGCGTCCTTGAAGTCGACACTTTCGGCGGAGGAAGTGTGATGATGTGGGATGCCATATCCTGCGCCCGAAAAACTCAACTGGTGCACATCCCTGGAAACCCTAACGCCGCTCGATACGGAGATGAGGTTTTGAAACGACACATGTTGCCCATAATAGACCTCCGTAGAGAAGTTTTCAGCACGACAGCGCTCGGTCGCATACACCTCGTGATACTGTTGAGTTTCTAAATTCACAGAACGTAACAGTGTTGCCCTGGTCGTCCAAATCACCAGATAAGGAACAGAACATTTGTGGGATGATTTGGATAGACTCGTGCGCAGTCGATATCCAGCGCCGCAAAATCTCTAAGAACTGCAGCAGGCTCTTGAGCAAGACTGGAGGAGAATTCCACAAAACTGTATTAGTCGATTGATCGTGTCTATGCCGAGACAGATCCGTGCTGTGTTACAGGTTAATGGTGGGCACAACAGATATTGACAATGCGTTGATGTCGTCTGATCAATATGGACTTTAATGGGATAAAATTTGACATTTTCATGATCTTCAAAATCTGAACAACCATTGTGCTTAATTTAAATTTAATGTGATGCTTATTTCTGTATTTAAAATGATGTTTAAAATTCTTATTTGGAAAAACAGTTAATGTAGCGTTTCTTTTTTGGGAGAGTGTATATAAAAACCATTTCACGTATTTTTTCAATATAAAATATAAATAAAACTATATGCAATGAAAACTATAAATTATGGACTTTTTTATATTTAAAAAAAAAAGTAATTATAGAATATTGAAACCATTCGCCTGCCTTATACTAAGCTGTAATGTTAACGTTTGGCCCCACAGCTCCCTACCAAACATTCGTTGGGCAAAAACACCTGTCACATACCTTAATCGGTTCTTTTGGTGTGTTTGTTTGATTGGGGTTTAACGTCGTTCTCAAGGATATTTCACTTATATGACGACGTGCCAGCCCCATGGGTGAAGGAAACCACCATCCACACCACCGACAACAAACAAAGACAGAACGGGAAAAAATACAGGTTGACAACAACAGGACGCAAAACATACACCACAAACAGATCCGTTTCCTGTTCCCCTTTAGGTCTGAGAGCACCAGGGCAACATGAAGCTCCATCCAACCGCCCTCTCGCTTCTTTTGGAGTTCCATATTAAAATCTTGACAGGGCATGACCGGAGAAATTTTCAGCTAAACCATCAAATGACGATAACCACATCAAATGTGACCTATTTAGGCTATAGTTTTACACTGACCAGAACCCTCCACTCAATTACTTCACATCAATACCAAATAATCCACCAAAAACAAAATTTCCAGGACCAGAACAAATAAAACAAGACAACACACCATTTTAATAAGAACTATATTCGAGGCTGACACAATGGAAGTAAATAATGTGTGGGGCTCGGCACTACGTAATTTTACCACTTCAAGTCCACTTACTACATTATTTTAGTAAATTCCATGTGCCCGTGAGAGACAAATAGTTCGTCTTCAAATCCCAATCCAGAACTGTGATGTTAGTTATCTGTCTCTAATCACCCGTAATCTTGAATACAGGAATGCAGTTCAAGTACAGGCCTATAAAGATGAGTATAGGATATACACTATGATTAAGAATGCAGTTGTCAGTACGTTTTGACATGTAGAACGAGCATGATTATTTCATAGTAACGATCCGGCTTTAGGCATTATCTATTGATAAACCTCTGGAATCAGTTGCCCGAAAGACGACGAACTGTTTACACCAGATTAAAGCGTTAATACGGATAAGAGATATACCTTTAAAATGGCGCGACGTCATCTTATAAAGGTTCAAATTTAATAACCCTTGGAGTATTCGGCGCCTGGATGACGACATTTTCCGTTACCTTTTATACAGGCGTCCACAAGGAAAGATCATCATCTTTAGAATCTCTTGAGAAAATGTTCAATGTTGATATATTATAACACTTCCCGCACACCAGTTCCCGCTCTTTAACCCTGGCTTTTGTAGTCAGACGGTTGAACTATATTTATAATCAATCTTTAAAGGGATAGCCAAAATAATTAACAAGAATATACTTAATGAATCAAATGGCAATTGTGAGCATTTTAATGTGTCTGATACTTCCATACAAAATACGATAGAAACATTCATTTGAAAAGCTGTCACCTTCAAATATATTTGTCGCCGCCACGATCGACATAGAATTGTATGAAAAGTTGCTACAAACACTAAATTAGCATTATTTGAAAGCAAATTCCACACTCTATTCAATGCTTAGATTATCTCCTAAAATTAACCATCGCTTTAAGCATCGTTTATTGATGATTCTGTCAGTACTGTGAAGAGGTCGAGAATAGCTGGCACATCTTATAAACCAATTATTAAATACTTAAAAACAGATAGGCCTACAGTTTGTTTGTTTTTCTTTCTTTTTGGAGGGCATCAACACCGTACTGAAAGGTATTTTACTTTAATGACGATGGATGGTCCACTTCATACTGTTCCTTTCCGAATTACGCTTGAAAATCGGGAATCGCAATAAGTACAAAGGAAACTCCGACTCGAGGAATAATTAGGAAAAGATGTATTTAAAAAATGGAAACACTTGTATCATTACGCTCATAACATACAGCGGGTTTTTAAAAATTTATATAAACCGTCATGAAATGGACAGTCCATAGTAAATATATGTAAAAACCGCTGCATATTGGAGCGTAGTATCGTAAGGAGTGAAGAAAAGTTAACATATGAAGGGAGATAAGTCTAATACACATTGAAAATCCTTTGGAATCGCAGCTTTTAGAAACATTGTTTTACAAAAGAGAAAAAATATACTTTAATTGAAATATTATGAAGTTGTCTATTTCGATAGTAGTATTCTAGAAAATATTAATATGGCCTAAGGCTAAAACCCAGTGGTGTCAGATCTGCTAAAATCTTGATCACCATCTTGGTCAATTTTTACAATAACTTAAAAATTGTTGCACAATAGACTGACCATAACAACAGTACACCTTTTAATCAGAATGGGCAGATTTTTACCGACTAGAGTTGCCAGGTTTTTTTGCCAAGAAGGTTTTCTAGATTTATAGGGAAAAAATTCTTATTTAATAATTTAATTCTGGGTTTTATACGTCAGAGCTACCGGGTTTTACACTGCAAAGTTTTCGGGTTTTATACTGCAGAGTTGATGGGGTATATATACTGTAGAATTCCTGAGTATTATACTGCAGAGTTTTGGGGTTTTATCAGGCAGATTTACTGTATAACTGTCAATCATCTTTAAACGAAAAACCTCTTTGCCTTTTTTTCATGCGTCGACCATGTGCCATATGGCCCAACCCTCTCTATATTCCACTTTGTTCAAAACATCTCTGGTCGCAAAGCCTTGGCACTTCCTCTCTATACCATTGAAGTTCATCACTACACAACCGGTACATTTTAAACAATGACGTGCACAGCTTGATGATGAGAAGGCAGGTTTTGTCCACAGTGGATTCGAATTGACGTAGCTTCCGGCAGCATATAGTTTTATCACTGTAAATGGAAGAACACATATAGTCTACAGGATTTTAAAAATTAGAGTAAACAAGCCATACCTATCAACAAGTTTTCCTTTTAATTACATACGAGCGAATAAATTTTAAAAATTGACTAATTCTTATCAGCTGAACTCTTTCAATGAAAAGCTAACACGATGGGTACAAAATATACACAGTGCTTATAAAACCAGTCCGTTTATTCTTGATTTTAATTCTTTAATTGATTGATTTGAAATAATGTAAAATCGTTTTTTTAACGGGATAGATCAAGATTCAAAGAATTTATTCCCGCCTTTTGAAACATATATCCAATTAATTTGTTTTATTTTATTATTATGGTGAATAAACAAATACAAATACAACACGAAAAAACGAAACGCAGCACTTTTGTTATACCCAGTGGGGTTTTCGCGACAGTTTCGCCAATGGAAGAGACTAAGACAACTCTCGTACGCTATCCAAGGCCATCGCACATTAATTTCCGCCAACATTTGTCACCGATCCGCAAATATAAGACGAGGCCAAACAAGATGTCCCGGGTGTATCGTGAGTAAAAAGTAGACGCAATAATTTTCTAGAATGCCTTATACCCTGTCCATCAAGTTCAATAACCTACTTTCAATCTATTCTGAATATTTTAACAGACCAGCTTACCATTTTCAACAACAACAAAACAGTTTATATATCCATGTGACTCCATACAATAATAGTCTACAAATTCAATCGGCTGAAGCGTGCGTGATACTCGTTGACTGCGGGATCATCTTAACGTTCTACCGTGATATGAGAAAATATTAAAATCGTAAATTTTGATCATTTGACGCCTTCTTTTACGATCATAAACACACTAACCACGGACATAAAGAAACCGAGGGCAATTCATATTTCTTCTAAATGGTCAAATTATATTAAGAAGCTATTCATCTTGTTCTGAATCCAAAACAATTGAAAATCGTTCTCGTTTGGGGGGGGGGGGGGGGTGTAAAACACGAGCCCTTCATGACTTGTCAGACAGAAATTGCACTGGTTTGTCCCAAAAGTCCAAGTCTGAGTTGAAAAGCTAGATGGCCGTTGATGATTTCAAAATGCTCCAAACTAGCTGATACGGATAGAGACCAGTCAAGCATATTTCTGACGTCTGTGCATGAATTGCCTTACCAGTTCTTTTCTGTTGATGACCGATATTTGCTGGTTTTGGAGTTACTGTCTTCGAAGCTAAAACAACAATTACACATCGTTATTTAATTCGACCATTCTTGCAGTAAATAATGAGAACCAAAGCAGGTATTTGTTGACTATTTGTTTTCTTCACAATAATTTAATGTACCTATTTCTTTAATTGATTTCATAATCCTTAACTACCAGGGTGTTCCAGACAAAGACAAAGGCTTCTGTAAGTTTGCACAATTTCCAAAATTAGACACAATTTGTCTATTTTTCGGACCCTTCCGCCTTCAACATAAGTATGTTAGTTATTTAGAGAGCTATCCAATGACCATGTCAAATACTACATATTAGCCAATTTGTTTAAACACCATTCAAAACAGTCTAAGTCTAATAGCCCTCTGGCTCAGGGTTCTTTGTTTGGAAAGTAGCAAAACTTTTTTATTTCTTAGCACTGGAGGAAATTAACTTTTCAACATTACTGAACCAGTCAAAAGAGACAAATGAGACAGCAATCCCGTGCTGAGGAATGCCATATCGCGGACAACCTAAAGGGTGTCTAGGTAAAAAAATGCGTTTTTGTAAACTAAAAGAATTTTTTGCATTTACTCTGTTATTTGATTACTTTTTGAATTAGATACCCAATTCATTCGTATGAAATGTTATTTCTGTGTTACCAGGAGATGGCTTTTTAGTCATCTGTATGTGGTTTGCAGAGTGACAATCGGGCATTCGAAGGATGATACCATGACGACTTGTAGATTTATTGGGAAAGCCGTTTGGAGTGAAGAGATGACGTGTCGTCTCGCATTTTTTACTGCCCGGACATGTTTTATCTCATTAAATCCAGATAGGAACAAATCCAAACTTGGAATAATTTTAATTTCTTCACATGACGTTTATTTTTCTTGAATATACACTCTTCAAAAAAAGAAACGCAAAAGAGAATTTGAAAAGTAGCTTATTGTTTTCAGACAGCACGACCAAATACACTTGTTGCGATGATATATATTTGTTCATGTTAACCAAACCTTCGCTCAAACGCAACTCTTGATGATTTGGAACGCTGTTAATGGTCGTTTTTTTATCATGATCATGAAAATCGTCGTGAGAAACAAGTAAAAGTCCAAATAACCGATTTGAGCGTGCAAAGCATGAGTAAAGGGCTCAGCTATAAAAACCCAAACGAAGATTTGTGATAATTATCGAAAGTTAGGATCGAAGAACATGTCATGTCTCAACGCAGCCGACAGAAATATTGCCATTGGGCGTTTGCAAGCTGGCGAATCCAAGAGTGTCATTGCGAGGACC
>JAVFBW010170581.1:0-11167 GCA_034783835.1 Mopalia ciliata
ATCAATCAATCAATCAATCAATCAATCAATCAATCAACCAACCAACCAACCAACCAATCAATCAATCAACCAATCAACCAATTAATCAGTTAATCAATCAATCAATCAATCAACCAATCAATCAATCAATCAAATCAAATCAACCAACCAGCCAACCAGCCAACCAGCCAACCAACCAACCACACAAACAATCAATCAATCAACCTCACCGATCAATCAATCAACAAATCAATCATTCAATCAATCAATCAACCAATGAACGAATAAATCAATCAATCAATCAATCAACCAATGTATGAATGATTGAATGAATGAATGAATGAATGAATGAATGAATGAATGAATGAATGAATCAGTCAACCAATCAGTCAGTATACTAATAAATCAATCAATCACTAAACGATTAAACAAAAAAAAAAATGAAAAAATGGGAAATTTAAAAACTTGAACTTTATAATTTGTTTATTTAAATGAGAAGTCCTTTGAATTATGATATAGTTTTGACGGGAGATTTGAAACCAAACAAATTGATACTGTATGAACTGGAATTATAGTAGTACCATCTCACTGGAGTAGAGAATCATTCAAACAATACACTACACTCGTTTATAAAGTTCACTCTGTTTTCCATCCGATAAAACGCTATTGGATTAATATTCATTTCTGCTATTGGTTTCATATGGTTTAATTTAATTATTCGCTTAGGTTATTCTGATAATTAAGACGAATTTTATTGGCAATTTTGCGATTCTTTACGAGAAAGCTTTGCTGCCACTTAAATAGTTGTCAAAATAACTGCCGGAAACAAACGAATGTAATTCTCGCGATTTCTCGCCCGGGGTGATAGTTATGACCTCGTGACATTTGGATGACTGCGAGCCTATGATGGCGTTTGAAGACACTGCCAATGGCTGTCTTGGGAAATAAAATAAATCCCAGTTGATTATTTTAACCACAAGATCAAAGCCGCGAGCAAGAGTTGGATTTCTATAGATGTAATTCTGCGAGTTACTGGAGAGGATATTGCGGCCATGAAAGCTGACGGTATTCATCAAACGGCAATGAATCTCAGACTCAAGACAAAAATCAGTTTTCTGAGTCCGTAGCAGAAATCTTTTGAGTTCTAGGTTAACCTTTTGCGCGTTCTTACAGAGGCCCAGGGCTATGTTTATTTTGATTAACTATTAGCAAAGCTTTCTGCAACTTACTCATTAATTTACAGTCACGCAGCGACGCCTTGGACTAGGCTCTTTGAAGCTCCCTTCAATCGGCTTGGTCGCTTTCTCTAGCCGAGATATTGGCGTGAACTGTGGAGAAACTTCAGTCCAAGAAAATAATTATAGTTTAACTGAACCTAAACTACAGACTTCTGATTAGCTGTTCTCGTGACTTAACATAGTACTTCCGTTTATTTTAATAGTCTCAATCCATTTGTTAAGAGTGATAGCGGTTAAAATTATAGTGAGGATCGCGTGGTTAAATCTGAAATAATTTATTTTCCATTTAATGTGACCCACATAACATATTAAAATTTTTTTAGGCAGTTGATTTTTTTTAACTGTGGATAAACGTAGACCCCCGCCTTCTGTCTTCTTTGTGAGATAGTGATGGTGCGGGTTCCACGTCTGTTCCAAGGCTTGATGGTTTAGCCGATTGTCACTGCTATAGGAGTGAACATTTAGCCCAAAATCATTCAAATTGAGTCATTTTTGTTTTTACAGAATAGGCTCACCGATCTAGAGAAAATATAAAACAATTTTTTTTTAATTTTTCTTGTCACATACCGTAATTATTTAAAAACGTAAACTACTTGTTTTCTGTTAACACGCCAGACTAATTGGTTTCGGCGGCTTGGTATATACTGCTGACGAAATTGTCTCTCACTGAGAATCTTCGGTTCGGTTTTGGGAAACTTGAAAGAATGAAAATCATAAATTACTGTATTAACCGAAAATACCGAAAAATTGGCGATTATATAAAAAGATATTTGGATTCAAATTAATGTTTCTGGTTTGACAATTCACTTTATTCGAGATACCTACTGCTACAAAAGATGTGCGGTTTGTGCCTGGGTGTATTTGTCTGGCTCAGCAAGCCTACGGTTCGTATTTACCACATTCGTTACCTCTTTAGTGGATCATTGGGTCAAATGAGGACTCGAAGGGACTCCTTATTACTGGTAAACATTGGTGCATTCACAACATTTCACTACATGTATTTGTTCAACAGAGAGCCTGATTATAGTCATTATGTCTGGGGGGATCGGGAGCATGCCACGGAAAGCCTTTTGTTAACGGTAGAGTTTCTTCGACGATGCTCAACAAAGCAGGATTGTGGCAGTAACTATACACTGAAAAGTGAGTTTGTTTGACCATCGGTATACTGGCGTGCTCCTGGGGCAAGTGGGCTAATCCTCGGAGACCAACCCGTGTCGACCATCTTGTTTCCAGCCCTGATCCCAGACACGATTTGAAACTGTTCTCCTTTACCTGGGCTGTGCCTGTCTACGACAAACGGCGATGATTCATCTGTCAAAACATACCTGTGCTAATGACTCACGTTAATATGACAGTCTTATGATTTGCACTGGGATCACTATAATCCTTTAATACCAAACTATTTTGACATAGGGACACAACGCCATTGTGCTTGAAGGAATAAGTCAAATTTTACATTCCACGATATTATCAATCCATAACATAATTAGGCGATTGAACTTACTGAAAATTGTGATAGCCGAACGTTTTTTTTTTTGTGCGGTAGGATATTGTTTTTTTTCCTAAAAACACTCTGTTTTTATTGGTCTTTAGGATATCTATGGTATTTCACTTTAACAATCTAAATCAATCAATCAATCAATCAATCAATCAATAAGTAAAACAATAAATAATTGCCTGAACGAATTGTTTAAAACTTTAAAGAATGACAAATAAATAAATAAACAAATAAATAAACAAATAAATAAATAAATAAATAAATAAATAAATAAATAAATAAATAAATAAATAAATAAATAAATAAAATAAATAGATGAATGAAAAACACTTTTCTGTATTAATTAACAAAGGAGGACAGTCGACTTACAAAGAGCCAAAACTTTTGAATAAAAACAGAAAAAATATCCGGATATGGATTTTATGCAATGCAAGTTTAGATCTTACATTAACACTCACATTGAAAGTGATGGTGGCACGCCTAAGATTGCATTATACAAGTATTTTAACATAAGTTAAAACATACAAAGTGTAGCACTCACGACCTTATAATTTATATGCTGAGCGAAAACATGAAGATATATAGAGGTGCATATGTAGAGAGATAATCCGAACGGAACCGCCTTGATGGCTACGTGTCCAAGGCCGTATTTCGGTAAACCCGGCATCATGTTAGCCAAATCCAGCTCCAACGCCGTCTCACCTCAAATTCGTGTTTTGTGGCGGGTTTGCGTGCAAAATGAAATTCACACGGAAAATCTCATTTCCAAAATCGGAAATTTCCCCGTTTTCTGTAATGGTTTTTATTTACATAGATTCCACTCTGGGTTGATGTAATTCGTTTAGTTTACATAGAGATATTAAGAAAAGCCTGCCATTCACCCCACCGTGGAGAACAAATCCGATGTCAATTTTGACCCTTTGTTTCTAGAGAGCTCCACAATCCCGTGGATACATGGTAATGGCAGACTTATTGGTAGTTCTCGAAGCTCACAATAAAATGTATACAACGAACACGGATGTGGGATAACACTTCCTTCAGAAAGCATGCAAACAACAATGACTTTCAAAAAACTTATTATTATAGGAAAAAAGAGATTCTCTGAAGAGGTAATTTGGGGAGAGCATTAGGCATGTTCGAACAAGACATCATCTGGGCCCGGATAAATTGTTCTGGAGACTATTTGTCAACATTCGTACAACGTTACGAAAATACCAAGATATAATCTTCAATTATCTGAGGCATGAGTTACAGAAATGGAGTATTTCTGTGAATGGGTTAATTAAGGGAATATTTTGTGCTTATGATTAAAAAAATGAAACAAAGACAAAACAAGCGGCTCCCATGATGAATGCAAGGTTACGTTTATTTATGTTTAATCACTTTTGTTCTTAATTTTGTGAAAAAAGAATTCAATTCAATTCAGCTAACAAAATCAGTTTCAATGTTGAAATAATATTTTCGTCAGGGAATATTAGATAATTGATCTATATTACTTTGAAAAAAATTACTTCACAAAAATTAAAATAAAAACTGCCTTCCTGGCCTTTAAATAATATTTGATTTGAAACCCTATATGTTTATCAGTTTATGTGTGTGTTTCGTTCAAAGCAACACACGTAATTTAAAATATAAACTGACAAATAGATAAGTGCATTTTTGGGGGATAAATTCTTTTGTAATGTTAATTATTTTCAAATGTTATGGACACGTTGGACAGAGTGATCAACTTACTACGATCCTACCTTATATTAACATTACTTTTAATGCTGTTCTGTTAAAATACATTTCAGACGGATTTGTTTTAGAATGTACACTCAAAGGGAAATTGATGCTGTAGTATTATTCTGCTTACTATATTGCTTTACTGAACAAGTTGTGCCGAAATATCTGTTGAAAGTAAACATTTTTAATTTTAAAAAATTTACAGTAAAAATGATGTATTTATTCACACCGAAAAAACTTTATTTTGAAACATTATTTTTATTTGATAAAGGTAGATTAAAAGGGGACAGATAAACAGGTACTGAATATTTATATATATATATATATATATATATATATAACGGGATTAGAACTCCCTTTGACTTACAGGTTTAACCCTCTATATATATAAGTAATATAAATAAGACAAAATAACTCCACATTATAATTGTATTACAGTTTGGTTCTACCTAGTAGACAATCTGGGGTGTAGTCAATACGGAATACTTGTGTTGTCCCCATTATACAAATGTCTCAGATTTAGGATAGATACGTCTTTCTCTCCGCGTTTATAATCTATTGATATTTGACGAGGCTAGTAAAATGTTATTTTCAGTACAATAAAAAGATATATGACGACTGAAGACAATGGCGCTTTGATTTTTCTGTATCGTTAATTGTTTAATGTAGAGAACACGTAGTCTTGCCAAGAGGGGGGAGGGGGGGGGGGGGGTGGCATTAAAAATATATTCATCTACATATGTAGAGTTTATTTCCTTTAGATCAGAGGTTCTGGATTCAAATCCCTTCTGAAGTTTGTCTTTCTTCCCACATATAGGAATATACGTTTTGTAAACCATTAACCACAATGGCTCTGTGATGTTTATCATGAATAAATAAAGGAAAATGTGCTGCCTCCAGTGGGATTAGAACTCCGGTCCTTTGGCTTACTGGTTTAACCCTCTACCGACTGAGCTACAGCGGCTCACGGCAGAATGTCTCAGATTATTTCCCAGTGAAGACGGCGATTTTCTCTCGCATAAAGTCAGCCACAGGGACGCTAAATTAGTATCATTTTGATCTAGATATTTCTCTCAATTGGGTTTTCTAGGAGTAAATCCGAAAGCCTGGTTCTGGTATACATATATTTTGAACAAATGAAGGGACACAAACTTGCTTGCCTCCACCGGGATTCGAACCCTGCACCTTTAGGAGATATATATATATATTAGTGAGACCGGAGTTCGAATTCCGCTGGCGACCAGCTAAACGTTTGCTTTAAAAATATTAATATTTTTTAGAAATTTATATTTATAGTTTTGGTTAAACTAGAGAGAGACATTATGCATGTCGGTATCTGATATCGAAACCTGGACCTTTTTGCTGCTAGGGCCAACATTTTACCGACTGAGCTACAGAGTTTCCACATATGTATTCTTTTAAATGTAGAGACAAACAAACTTGCATGCCGCCGAAGAGGATCAAAACCGGAGCATCTGTCTCACATTCTTTACATACGGTTGGTGAAACAAAAAGCTCACGCGAGAATGTTGATAAAATATCAATTCGTTAATAAAGCTTTATCATAAAAGATAAAATAAAACTGAACTTAATAAAATAAAATTATATTTATCCAGTCTAACCGACACTTTATATTTTTTTTTACACTTGCGCACTCGATCAGAAAATAGGTTATTCGTTAGACCGATAATTGAATGAGTCTCTCAACACAAAGACCTTCAAAGTAATAACGAAGAGTCGTTTAAGTGGATTAGAATGCCGAGTAGATTATTACTATAGAGATAAAAGAGCCGCTATCGATATTCAAACGTTTCTATTTTCCACATTAATGAAACAAATAGAAAGATTCTATCTTAACATATTTATATAGTACTTATTTGTTGGTATTTTTTGTGATTTATTAAGTTTTCTCTTGTGAACTAATAATGTGGGCTGTAGTCGAAAGCACTCTTCATAAAAACAAAACAAAAAACAAGATGATCTTCTATAGGACCGTGCATGTTAATTGTTGTTGTTATTTCACAAAGCATTAGCGAATATCGGAGTACCCATAATTTTGAGATGATACAACTGTTAAAAGGGTCGCTAGCTTCGAGATAATACAACTGGTAAAAGTGTCGCTAGCTTTGAGATGATACAACTGGTAAAAGTGTCGCTAGCTTTAAGATGATACAACTGGTAAAAGTGTCGCTAGCTTTGAGATAATATAACTGGTAAAAGGACTGCTAGGTTTGAGATGATACAACTGGTAAAAGGATCGCTAGGTTTGAGATGATACACCTGGTAAAAGGGTCGTTAGGTTTGAGATGATACAACTGGTAAAAGGGCTGCTAGCTTTGAGATGATACAACTGGTAAAAGTGTCGTTAGGTTTGAGATGATACAACTGGTAAAAGTGTCGTTAGCTTTGAGATAATACAACTGGTAAAAGGATCGCTAACTTTGAGATGATACAACTGGTAAAAGGGTCGTTAGCTTTGAGATGATACAACTGGTAAAAGAGTTGCTAGCTTTATGGGTAAAATTACTAGCAAATCTACTCTGGAAGGAGTATTAAGGGTTACTTTGATACTGTGTCATTTCTGTTGGTACTATAGTTAGGGCCGAGCCAAGCCGTGTTTGCATTTATTGAAAAGTTCTGAGTCTCTATGTATTAAAATGACCACAATCTCGGAAGAGAAGCTCTTCAGTAAAATAGAAAATAGCGGATCTATAGCCTTTGAAGTCTTCGAGCACAAACACTTGAATAAAAGTGCTGTATTTATAAACGGCGATCGACTGGAGGCAAAGCTTTTCAGTAGACCCTTAGGGGAAGCGTTAGAGCTAGAGAGACAAGAATTTGCATGTTTTTAAAATTGTTTTTTCAAATAATCCCTCCTAGAAAGCCCTCTTAACTATCTCGAGAGAAGAGGATCACGTGACTGGTAGATCAAACCGAGCTATGGGAAAGACCGGCCTCCTTGTACACAGAAGTTGAGCACCGATTTAAAGCAATCATTCGTGTCGCTTCCTGAAAATCGATGTCTACAGCCGAGTAGTAGGCCGCCAATTGTCACTCTCGCGGCTTCGCACAATGGCCACCAAATTACAAGGTGCAAAAATTAGGCGGTAGGATCGAAACTCAATCATGGGGAAAGCGAGCGAGATCCACCCGTATTGTTTCACGCGAGCTGATTGAAATTGATTTAGGGTAGAGAAATTCTGAAGCGAAATTAGAACACATGGCATTTGAAACGTCCTTAGAGATTCTTCAAACTCTAGCGCTGTTTCCACGTTTCCTGGCTAAAGGGCTTTGGGGAAAACATTCTGGCCAATGAGACTCTTTGATTAACCAGCATATGTAAACAAACATCGAAATTAAAACATGACACTTTTCACAAGAAAATATTTGTTCAAATCCAAACATACGCCAAGAACATCGATCTCTTATTTTTTTTAAAAATCTCTTACAAACAAATTATTCCATTCAAAAGTTCACCTACCTTTACTCCTTTCAAGGTATATTTATGATTGGGTACGAAAGACATATCCTGGCGGTCGTATGTTGTGCCTATGTAATGTTGATTGCAATCAGAAACAGCAATAAATAAGGTACTGGTTAGCATAAATGCGGATTTTTTTTTTTTTTTTGGGGGGGGGGGGGGGGGGGGGGCAGCTTTCGAAAGCTGAATCATGCGTGGTTCCCTATCGCTGTTATTATCATGAATGAACGAATGAATGAATAAGTAAGGTAATAAATTGATGAATGAAAAACAATGTTTAATAAACAAATAAACACATACAAAATAAATGACGAAGCGAATAAACCAAACACTTCATGAAAGTAAAATAAAATAAATTGAGAAATACGTAGTCCTCTCCAAAGTCGATATTGTTGATTTGGGATTTAAAACCGTACACATTGATACTATATGAACGAAATGTTTGGAATTTTTACAATTAATAAGATATAACAATCTCGGTCGAGCTTGCGCAGTTACCTCCCTTTGACTGGCACTCGCTTACTTCACGTGTTGTGGGACAGCCTCAAATCCTATAGAAATGTACTATACGGTTCATTGCTGAACAGTTTGCGAAATTGAAAGAAAAAATTGAAAATGTTAATATTGTCCGATACCTGTTATTTATAATAAATAAGGAGTAATATTTAGCTTTTTATTGACCACATAAGTTCATCAAAATTTCAAGTAAAAAACCCATTGACAACCCTAAACAATTTCAGATATAACATAGAGTATGATTCAAATATAAAATACTGTAACATGAGAAAATAAGAGATAATATCAAACAATACACATAAAGGTACATTCATTCTTGCTAAATGTATGATAGTGACACATACACACTGAGCCCTTTGACCAAGGGCAGTTTGTTTGAAAAGTAGAAATGCTGTCTTTACTTAACACTGGAGGAAAATGAACTTTCCAAGATAATGCACACGCTTCACATCTTGATTGTGCTTGTGTTCAATTGTTTGAACACACCGCCGTTATATCAATTAATCGATCAAGCAATCAAGCAATCAATTAATGCCTCAATCAATAAAGCAATCAATCAATCAATCATAACAACTGAAGATTAAGATCCTTCACAGTTTCTCTCGGGGTCATATAGAAGATAGTCTATTCGTTGGCATCCCTATATCTGTGTCCTTTATCAGCGAAAATAACAGACGTTTTATACACAATATTCATTGTATAATGTAATACACTAAAGCTCGTAATCTATTGGCTCTTCCATGTACCTTCCATGTACCTTCCATGTAAAAAAATTGTAGGTTAATCCGGCTTCAGTTGTTTCTACACCCTTAGAAATCATAGTTCTGTGAGGGTTCTTTAGTAAAGAGGATGGTTATCAATGGAACATTTACGACAAAAACGGTTCATTACTATAAGAAGAAAGGGAGAATAGATTGGAACAGTTGCTGTGAGGGTTCCATATAGAACCATAAAGGGTTCCACCAGAGCCATAATTTTCGAAGAGTGTGGTTGGATTAGGAGTAACGTTATTTCACTCATATGGAAGCGTGTCAGCTCAGTGATTCAAGTCATTGGTCACCATCAACGACATGACAGTACAGCGTGACAGCTCACTGATAGAAGTCATTGGTAACCATCAACAGCAAAACAGAACAGTGTGACAGCTCACTGATAGAAGTCATTGGTAACCATCAATGACAAGACGGTACAGTGTGACAGCTCAGCGATATAAATCATTGGTAACCATCAATGACATGACAGTACAGTGTGACAAATCACTGATAGAAGTCACTGGTAACCATCAACGACAAGACGGTACAGTGTGACAGCTTTCTGATAGAAGTCATTGGTAACCATCAATGACAAGACGGTACAGTTTGACAGTTCACTGATAGAAGTCATTGGTAACCACCAATGACATGACAGTACAGTGTGACAGCTCACTGATAGAAATCATTGGTAACCATCAATGACATGACGGCACAGTGTGACAGCTCAGTGATAGAAATAATTGGTAACCATCAATGACATGACGGCACAGTGTGACAGCTCACTGATAGAAGTCATTGGTAACCTTCAACGACATGACGGTAGAGTGTGACAGCTCACTGATAGAAGTCATTGGTAATTATGAACGACAAGACAGTACAGTGTGACAGCTCATCGATAGAAGTCATTGGTAACCATCAATGACATGACGCCACAGCGTGACAGATCACTGATAGAAGTCAATGGTAATTATCAATGACATGGCAGTACAGTGTGACAGCTCGCTGATAGAAGCCATTGGTAACGATCAATGATATGACGGTACAGTGTGACAGCTCACTGATAGAAGCCATTGGTAACGATCAATGATATGGCGGTACAGTGTGACAGCTCACTTATAGAAGTCATTGGTAACCATCAATGATATGACGGTACAGTGTGACAGCTCACTGATAGAAGTCATTGGTAACCATCAATGACATGACGGTACAGTGTGACAGCTCACTGATAGAAGTCATTGGTAATCATCAATGACAAGACGGGACAATCACAAGACACTATACACACACATATCTGGTGGAGTGCTTACCATTAGCTTTGAGGGCCCAAGAATAGCCGGATAAGTGTTAATATCTAAACTACTGTTACAACAAATATTTAGTTTTCTGATATGCAGATTTTGTTGATGGTCAGGTAGAAAAGCAAACAAAAAACACAACCCAAAATACTTTCCATGGTGTGGGATAATACAAAGTTTTTTATCTTATCTCTAATTGATTCAGGTTTATTCGTTTGTCATAACGAATTACGAATATGTCATAAAGATATATTTCTTATACGTTAATTATTGAGTGATATATGACAAAATGATAATGTTTCACCCAATATCTATCTCATCTTTGTGCTAAATTCGATTTCACCACTTTTTACGCATATCGGGCACAATCTAGTAAGACAAAGTGTTAACTGGTAGGCATATAGTATTTACTTGTTTTTTACCATTGAAACATCTGTACATCCTTATCAATGAAAAACGTTATTTGTTGGCTAAACGAGGCTAACCGAGGCTCACACATATGAAGAATATGTCAAGGGATAGTTTTTATGGCTTGTTTGAATAAAACACATAACATTAGCTATCCGTCTGATGGAGCCATTGTCCGAGGGATAAAAAGTGGGAAGAGATTAAGGTTACAACTGTATGTAAGATTATATCACCTGGACCAGGTGTGTACAAAATAGTGTTGAATTGGTCAATCT
>JAVFBW010170592.1:0-11167 GCA_034783835.1 Mopalia ciliata
GGCATAGGAAATCCTCGTCCACACCACAGACAACAAATACAGGACAGAGCGGATAGGGTACGCTAAAGTTATTTCTGAGTGAATGCACAAGTGCTGAGCTTCACCATCTCTAGTGTTGGAAAATGGAAGTTACGAATGTTGTTCTTTTTAAGTCAGTATTTATAAACCAAAACTAAGATTTTATTTTACAGATTTATATATTTAAAATTTTTTTATTTTTGGGGGGTCGAAGTGGCTGAAATGTCATATTGTGTAATTTTAATATAAGACCAGTGTATCATATCTCCTTAATATATGTATTATATATTCCCTAAAAGAGCCATGTTCCCCAAAGTTCCGTCCACATACAAGAACTTGGTAATAATGTTTTAATATAAAGACAAAGTATATAAGAATATATTTGTATGAATTTACATAACTAATGGGTATTAATTTATTAATTGATATGTTTGTTATTGTACATAACTATTCAGAATGCAGGCATTTCTAATATATGTTGTTCTCAGAAGAAATGTGCGTGTATTTTGAATACTTTCAATGTATTTTGGCTTCAATTACAGAAAACCAAAGTTTGGTATCAAATACCACCACACCTTTCTGCCTGTAAATATATTTTATAAGCATTTTTTCTAATACATTTTATGAACTTATTTTTTAAATACATCTTATGATCTTTTTGTAACTGGAGATAACTCTCTGTGTTAGAGCTGACACATTACCTGAGTATTACTTGAACACTTTTATCTGTGCTATTAGAAAGATTAGTTAAACTTATCTCTCAGCTACTACACACAAAACTGACCAGGGATGCTGAATTAACATCTCTTTCTTGTAGTTCACACAAACGCAACACATGGTTGTTAAATAAACATCTCTTTCCTGTCATTTAAACAAACGTGACACAGGGGTGTAGAATTAACATCTCTTACCACTAGTACAGACAAAGGTGATACAGGGATGCTAAAGTACTAGTAACATTTCTGGTTTAATAAATATGTATACAATTGTATCTAACTGATATAAACCCAAATAAATAAGATTGTCTTGTTAAGTTCAATGTCAGTTGTCATTGCCACGTAAAAAAATCCTATATTGATTTTGTTTGCTTGTACATGTATTTCTGTTACATTAATTTCACTTACAGGATGGGGGACCAGCCCAATGGGTAAACGAAACCACTCTCAATGTCACGGACAACCAATGAAAATGCAATATAAGATTTCACAAAAGTTCGGCACTATGTTGCCCCCACACCAGGAAGCATCATCCTGATCCCTTACTAACTTTATAAACCAACATACAGAGAACTGCAGTCCAAATACAACATGGCACTGTACTTTTATGCAGGTAAAATGCCTTCACGAATCTAAATGCATCAAATAAAAAGGATGCAGAAAAAAAACCATGTCTTCCATTTGAGAATAGCTGTTCATTGAATTAACACAGAATGTGCTAGTTCTGAAAGTTTCAATTATTGTTGGAATACATGCCGTCATCTAAGGGAAATAACCTTAAACAGAGCGTAAAACAACAATCAATCAGAATGTGCATTGCATCAATAGGACCAGTTCCTACTGGGTGGTGCACAAAACATATCAACAATATGCTGTGACATCCATCGAGCTTCTCAGATAATGGAAAAAACATAATGGGATTTAACTCGACAAGTGGCTGCATCCTTTAGTATTAACTGTACTCTGTTTGCACAGCCAGCAATGCTGGTCACAGCCTGTGTGCATCAGGCTTTGGTAAAGATAACAAGCAACAAAGATGGTTTCTGAAAAGGACGACATTTTATTCACATCTAAATACATGATTGCTTAAAAACACGTTTGTACATAAAATCTGCATGTATAATAATCTATGTCATAAAGAGGGAGATAAATCCACATCTTATTAATTAACAATCAATACATGTACAGTCCACTTACTTGTTCAATGTGTGCGACTACATTTACATATAAACAAGTTCCAATGACTGGATTTATCTGCAGTTTATTGGGGTATGTTAACATTGTACAGCATAATCATTGATAAATGTAGATGTTTTATATCATTATATTATTATATGCCCAATCTGTGTTAATCATTATACCCAAGTCTATTTCCCTTTACTCTGTCAATGCTGAAGTTAAATAATATACCCAGTAATTCTAAAGAACTTTATTGGTTGAAATTTTCTCTATGGGCACAGGGTCGTGGTGACACACTTATTTTTAAACATAACAGAGATTCTGCCAAGGGTTTAGAGTGATGAATAAACATGGTCTTATCAGAAAAAAACTAATGACCAGTCATTCCCAACACAAGTGGTTCTTCAAAACAGAGCCATGAGTTAGTTATCCATTCATTTTTATACCTAGCTTCAGAAAAATTAATTGATAAGGAATATGAAAAGCTGTGTGTAAACTAAATTATGTAAGTCTAAGAAAATCCCTGTTGTGTTCATTACAATTAATTACTCTGTATAAAAATATTGTATATTTACAATTAAATAGTTTTCTGCTTTAAGACAGCGGCCATTTATAGCAGTATTGTCATTTATTTGAGTTAACAGTGTATATAGCAGATACCAGTCTGCCTACAAAAAACCCTTCATGAATCAAATCTGCACAGGGTCAGTGACTTTAGTTTAAATGGCCAAATAGTTGGCATTATGGTATAATTTATCTACAGGAAAACTAAGAAATGTAGTATAGTATATTAACAATCTTTGACCTATATACAAAAATATGGCTTAATTACTTTTTCACAAAATAATTTACACATAAACACTGATATTAACTACAATAAACCGGGATTGACAAGGATTGACTGTAAACAAAAATTGTTCAATATGTAAGACTTGTCGGTGTTTCTCAAGATGTATGACAGAAGTTTTCTCCAATAGTAGATAACCACAATAACCAAAACACACTGTCAAATGTTACAGGTAAGAGTAAGTGTTTTGCTAGTTGAAAATGATGTTTCTCCACTGCCCTGCAATACCCAGACCATACCACCCAGAACAAGAGGGACAGGTACTCCTGTAGGTTTGTTTATTTTTTTTGTACATGTACATGGCCCAAACACTGGGTAATGTTTTTTTTTAATTTTTTTTTACAAATCCTTTGATTATTGCAGAAAGACAAGCAAAAAATGACACAAAATTAAGCAAATATGTGACAGTAGTATTCTATCTGTAAGTAACAGAAAACAGTATCTTCAAAGACCATTTGGTAGTCACTTAAAGACCCTTTAAACAACCACTAGACTTTCTGTAATCTTAGTAAATCTTTTTGGAAAAAAAAAAAAAAAATGTGTTAGAATAACTTTTTAGTACAATCACACAAGTTGAAATTCAATCGCGCAACCTGGTTAGACTTCATGGTAAAACTCTATAAACGTCCACTGACACATAACAAACGGGTATGCACAACTGTTAAGCTTTAAAACAAATCTTGAAGAAACTCAAATCTTGAAGAACCTCCAAAAGATGACCCCACAAAATAAAAACAAAATGATCATATAAACAGTGAATCAAACAGGAGAAAAAATTCATTACTCAAAATATAGGAAATGTAATCAAAAGTAAAAAAAAAAAAAAGACTAAAAAATAATCTGATTATATTATAACTTGCTTAAATATATAATGATTTATTTTTCAATACATGTACAATAGTGAAAGTAAGGAGGAGTGACCTAGGAATTATAACAGAAAGTTTTCTTTAAATATTCACTTGGCTATTTTCTAGGCTCAAAATATAATGAAATGCATTTTTCCTACCCATGATTTATAGTATTATCAAAACATGGCTATATAGAATATATACAATTCTAGGAATTTTAAAATATAGCCGAGCCACAATGAATTCAGGAATTACTACAAAGAAGAAAGTTGCAGAAATTACTGAATTACTGTAAAAAATCCAGCATGTGCAAGAATCTAGTTAATAGGGGCGGTTTCAAAGGTTTGTAAATGTAAGGGGGGGGAAAAAAAGAACAGAATCAATGCAACGAAACTATGAAAAAAAATTTCTTCACTTTTACAAACCCTGATGAAATAAGATGTAAAAAAACACCCTGCAATAGCGAAGGTCACTCGGACTCCCATGTTTGGGTCTTGAATATTTGTACTTGAAATAAAATAGATTTCTTTTCTGGGCAAGAAACTTGAAGATAATCTCACAATTTCTCTGCTTAATATAATGATACATGCATCCAAGTTTAAATTAACCCCTAGCTGAAATTTATCACAATAAAGAGTTTAAAAATTGAAAAAAATTTAAAAAATTAATGAGCAAGGTAACATCTATTGAGAAAAAAATACGGATTAAATTTTGTTTCTATCGGCCATATCACACCATAATATAAATCACCAACATCACTGAACAACAGGCGCAAGGTAACATGCAGATAATCAACATAATGTTATTTAAATGCTTCACAATTACAATACAAAGTAGGGGATGTTTGGCTTTCAATATGTCTCTGATAATTTGCTTTGTGACACAACCGGTATTCTGTGCAATTGCATTTTAAGACATCCAGATATAACTTCTGGAACCAGCCTGTGTCAAATTAACCCCATATAAGAGAAAAGAATACACCACATTTGATTCTTTTAGATAATATGCTCTGTCTAGATTCTTCTAAAGTTTTAGCGAAAAACAAAATTAAAAGAGGAATACGCTGGAATATTGATCTGAAGAGGGACAAACTTTTGGATTGTCAGGTCAAAATATCCATGAATTATGTCAATGACTCATAATCCAAGTCAGTCTTGTGTATCAAAGGGTTTAGTCAATCCTCCATATATACACCAATAAAACGCGACAAAAGATCTGAAATTATACTTAAAATAAATAAACCCAAATTACACATTAATTCATTAACTTAACCATGTTTAGCTGAATTCCTAGAGAATCTTAAGATCCTGTTTGTTTGCTGCGGACCAAAGACTCCAATTTCTCTGTGTTGGAATTAGGAGCCAAATTCCTTGGTTTCTGGGGTGATCTCCTTAAAATCGTAAGCGCCCCTCCCATCCATATGTAGGTAGTACTGAAACATAAACAAGTATCATCCAGCTTTTAATGAATATTGTTGTCGGTTAATTTAACGAAGATTTTTTTTATCTCGCTTGATTGGGGTTTAACATGGTACCCAAGCCTTTTTCATTTATATACACTTTTATTCTGCCGAACTAAAAATACAGTGGAAAACTGAGATGAAACTTAACAAAAACCACCCATGCAATTTCCATGCAAAAGAGAACAATTGACAGTAGCATAACCAGGATGTGAAGTGTCTTGAACAATGATGACCAGACAATCACTGGTCTAACAACATTGTGCATGAAGACCAAATGTACAGTTTCAGATCCCACAATAATCAGCTTAATGTTGCTGCCTACTCTATCCAATAACCCACTCTAAGAAATTCAAACCATTTAACATTCTATTGTGAAAAATGTATGATCCTGCCTGAAGCTTCTCAAATTTAAAACATTCCACTCAGTCGTTTTGGTTATGTGAACCTGGTGGCTTGACCTTGCCACATGGAATATTAAAATTTGAATAGAATCCATCAAGTGACAGCATCTCTAGACAAGAATACACCAAACAAAACCCTACACAGCATCTTGACATGTGGAATATCTTAACCCTGCCTGGTCAAATGGAACACTAGTACTAACCAAGTTTGATTTGAATTCTATAAGCAAGGTTTATGTCTGGAAACCAAAAAGTTGACGACAATCAACTCCATATAACATAAGACATCCCATCAAATGACGGGAGTACAATTACTCAAAGTCATACCTCATGGTGTTCCCAAAGTGATTTCCTGTGTGAGACAGTGAACAAGGTTATCCCCACCTGAAAAAACAAAACGAAATAAAGATAAAGTTTAGGTTATAAGAATTGTGTGTTTAAAGAAATGTCATTTATATATATAAATATATGCTCCTCATATACCGACTTAGCTTAGAGGGCAAAGAAAATCACAATTATTTTACATAAATATCTGAGAGAATCCCAAATTGGGTAAAATTAAAGACATATTTTAAAGTGGTGGAGAGATTTTGTCGGTGGTGTAGTGCAACTGTAGTGCCACAATTATTAAATCTCCAGTTGCTGATGTTGAAATGGATTGGAATAATTTGGAAACTATTTAGCCTGAGAAAAAGATTATTTAAGTCAAGCCATTATATAAAGATCTTATTACTCACTTTCGGTAGGTCGATTTAGTTTCTTTAATGAAGTGTAAAAAAGTTTTATTAATTAACAAACAAGTTGTGACAAAGTAATGGTTTGATTCTTTTAGTTATGTTTTTTTATTTTATTGTAAACCATGTAGTGGTATATATTTTTTATTGTAGACAAGCTGAGTAGCTAGCAGGTCCACCACTAGAGGCTTTTTTTTGAAAATATATGCTTATCATCCCCATCAAATATCCTTTTTCTATTTTTGTGTGAGAACAATATTTTTTTTATTCATAGAACCATTTTGGTGCCATATGCAATGTTGGTTATATTTGTTGCGATACCTAGTGAAATTCTGAAGTAAATATTTGAATTTGAGTGACGACTCTTTTGGTTTGAGGAATTAAATGAAATATAATCCCATCGGTTTCTTAACTGGAGGAAACTATTTTCCAAGTTTGAAATATATTAAAAATATGCATTGGCGGCCATTTAGTTTTGCGAAATTTGGAGGAATTGTCATGTAGGTGTGAATATTAAAAAATTACACAATGGCGACCGTATTGCCTTGCAGAATTTGATGAAATGCAATCCTATCCTATGTCTAAGTAGAGCTAATTCAGGTTTCAAGTTAATCTGTGAATTCGATCTCAAAATGATTATGTTCAGAGCATGTAGGCTTGTATACGTCAAAATGATGCATTGGTGGCCATTTTTTTTTTGTTTTACGGAATTTGATGAAATTGAATCCTATCTCTTGTCTTAAGAGGAGACTATATTTAAAGTTACGCCGAGAATTTGTTGCAGAGGCACCATGTTAACAACATATACAGATATGACTATTGTAAAATTAGGCTATGGCGGCCATTTTATTTTATGGAATTTGATGAAATCCTTTCTGTTATATTAATAAGGAGACTAATTTCAGGTTCCAAGTCAAACCGTGAATTTGTTACAGAGTTCTAGTGTTCACAACATATAAAGTACCAATAATGACTTTTATAAAGTAATGCAATGGCGGCCATCTTGTTTTATGGAGGGAAGTGACATTTGACCCTATTCATTAAGTTAAATGTAGGAAGTTATCTTCAAAGTTTGAAGTTAATCCATGAATTTATTCTCTACATATCGTGTTCATGACACATACAGACGTGAATATCCTGAAATTATGTAATAGTGGTAATTTTTTTTTACAGAATTTGGTAAAATACAATCCCATCAGACGTCTTTACTAGAGGAAGCTACATACCAAGTTTCATATGAATCCAGAATTTGTTCTCTACTTATCGTATTCACAACATCTACACACATGAATATGCTCAATTATGTAATAGTGGCCATTTTGTTTCATGGAATTTTGTGAAATGCAATACCATCTGCCGTCTTTACCAGAGGAAGCTATATTCCAAGTTTGAAGTTAATCTGTGAATTTTTACTTATCATGTTCACAGCACCTAGAGACATGAATATGCTAAAATTATGTAATAACGACCATTGAGTTCAACGGAATTTGGTCAAATGCAATACCATCCGTCATCTTAACAGGAAGAAGCTACATACCAAGTTTAAAGTTAATCGGCAAATTTGTTTTCAAGCTAGCGTGTTCTCAAACTATTGTTAAGGACGGAAGGACGCCGAGTAGCATTTCTTAGTCCCCCCCCCCACTATAGTTGTGGCGGACAAAAATAAATCTACACATATTTTCTCAACAATAAAAGTATATATACTCTGGCCTTTTCTTTTACTGAAAATCCAGAAAGAATCCATTATGGTTCTCAAATCGTGTGACCCACAAATGGAATGCTAGGAACATTTGTCTACAGCAGGAAATCAAACAGGGCCTGTAGGAGGAGCCAATATGATACTTTTATAAAACTGACCTCTCTACAGTGTTGGTACATATAGCCCTCCACATCCACACTGACAGCACTTGTACACTCATCAAGGATGGCAAACTGAGGCTTGTGGTAGAACAACCTGGCCATCTACAAAAAAACAATTTCCTTTTAATATATTCAGTTGGTCAGCTAAAAAAAAAACACCTCGTAACTGATTCAGTAGGTCAGATTTAAAAAAACAATTTCCTTTCATACATTCAGTAGGTCAGCTAAAAAAAAATTCATGTAATAGATTCAGTAGGTCGGATTCAATTAATTTAAGAATATATATTCAGTAGGTTAGGTTCAATTCAGTTTTGTAAATATATTCGGTAAGTCAGATTCAAACAATTTCAGTTAACAGATTCAGTAGGTCGGATTACAAAATTTTACTTAATAGATTCAGCACGTCAAATTAAAGTATTAGTGTAATGATGATAGTAACTTATATAACGACAGATTGTCAAATTGACGCTGCCCCTTGCTTAAATAGTGTGTCAATAGACAGAAATTCTACTAATCCGTGGCCCTGAAAGGAGTAAATCAGTCCAAATTTGAATTAGTAAGAAACACTGTTTTGCATGATCTATGTATTAGAAATGCCCTCAGGTAAATCTCCTGAAATACTTTCATAACCACATGGTCCTGTTAAAAAGATTGAACTCTTAGATTTTAAGGCATAAATTCATGAGAAATATGAGAACTTACAGCAATTCTTTGTTTCTCTCCTCCACTCAACACGTCCATCCAATCCTGTAACATAACAGTGCATTTTTGCATAACAACACAAAACTGATTATCAGCACATAAGATTATCTCCCCTTAACCCACCCTGCCAATTTAATCTGTGTATTCATCTCCATATTAGATTCTGGTACTGTTCAGAGGACATCATTGCTAATTTCCAATCATAATTATTCTTCAACAGAATTATATCTGCACACAAACGTAGTTTGTATTCATGGAATGTTTCAATGGTAAGCACATTTCTTACAGTGCCACAGTTAGCATTACAGTGGCACATTCATCCTTACAGTGGCTAACTCACCTTAACAGTGGTATATTGACAGCAGTTTATCTTTGATGCACTGATTTGACCATGTTACAGAAGAAGTAATGTATGGTGACTAACCTGGAAAGCATCCCAGCCGTTCTCCCTCTCCAAGATATAAGCCAACTGGACCTATATGTCAATCAAAAGTTACGTAGAATTTCTTACTTATACGGTCACAATAGATTGAATGATATTTTCGTAACTAAAGTGTCTTTAAAGTTCTTTGAATGAAAACGGAATTGAAGGCTAATAAAATCCACCTGAACGTTAGAAGTGACTTTCCATTAAATCATATTTTACATCCAGTTACCTACTCAAGTCATATACATGTAGTACAGGTATTTCACTCATATTAAACTGGTGCTCAGTTAAAATTTTTAGAGAACAAATACTGAAACTGTCCCATAATGTCAGAAAATGGTGGAATCAAACTCTGACCTTTTCTAGAATGTTTTCCAGATCTTTGTCCCGTATTCTTTTTTGCAGCTGTTGTTCATGATTATCTGGATAAATCACCTGGTCACGTAGAGTTCCTACCGTCATATAGGGTCGCTGGAGACAACAAAAATGTCAATATTATCAGTTAAATCAAAAACATCATGATAAAGTTTTGAAATGTTTTTCACTATTCACAAGAGAAATAATCACTTTGATTAAAAACTATTTGAAATTCATTGTATAAAATAATTTGTATTAGTTATTTAAATGAAAGAATCACAATCATGATTATTTTTTCTGCTTATAAGCAACCAAGTTAGGAATGGCTTGATTTTATGCTAAACATAAAGACAATGGACCTCAATTCTGCGCTGCATTGTTACTTTTTATATAACATCTATAAAAACAAAAAGTTAACCATTTACAGTGAACTATGACTTTAACCAGTATGTAAAACCTAAATGCTTCACCTGCATAAGATATTAATATTTATATTTCTCCTAAACTGGAGGTTAATAAAGATATATATATATAATATTGACTAGTGATCAGTCATAATTTATCATACAATAATAAAGTGCATGGGATATGAAATTATTATAGGGCTGGCATGACATCATGTAAGTGAAATAACCTAAAGTACGACATCAAACCCCAATCAATCTAACAAACAACCAATCTAATGTAACTGTCATGGCAAAAGTATGTCTTCAATACTGGTCATCATGGTATTTCCTTTCTACGTAAACTAAAACTGTAGTATTTAAACTCAATAACTCACAATCATTTTGACATTGTTCTCCTTCCAACTCGAAGATTAAGTGGAGCATTGTGGGGGCAGATGGTAAATGTTGTAAGAAAAAGATCTGCTAATTCATGAGGTTATGGAATTACCATGTTGTTGACTCAGGCTTGTTTTATTCTGAAGATCAACAATGATGTGCTTATTGTAGCGATTAGTGTGATACCTTACCTGTGGTATATTGCAGCGATTAGTTTGATACCTTACCTGTGGTATATAGAAGAGTTTTCTTTTGTCTGGTTTGGTCATCGTCCCTCCAAATAAAGGCCATAACTAATAACACAAAATAACCAATTGACATTGATCATGTAGGAAATGTTAAACAAAACGGCTTTGTTTTATGAACATCAATCATTTAATGTTTCCTAAAATTGTTTTAACAATTTTACTGTCAATTTCCACCCTTGAAGGACCCCCAAACAGAGGTCAGCTATAGCATTCATCGATCATGTTGACATCAGTAGTCTCATTTAGCACCTGCCGGGTTTGTGAGAAAAGTCCTCTATGTACACAAGTTGTTAATCACCAATCACCAATTCCTGTTTCTCAGGAGACGACACCACATAGAACTGATTTGGTGTAAGACTTTAGCTCAGGAGACAACACCACATAGAACTGATTTGGTGTTAGACTTTAGCTCAGGAGACAACACCACATATAACTGATTTGGTGTTAGCCCTTAGATCAGGAACAACAGGGAGCAGCACTACAACAGACTTGATATTAGCTCTTAGCTCTGTGAGCAGCACTACAACAGACTTGATATTAGCCCTTAGCTCTGTGAGCAGCACTACAACAGACTTGATATTAGCTC
>JAVFBW010170603.1:0-11167 GCA_034783835.1 Mopalia ciliata
GTCAAAACGATTTGGAATGTTGACAGGCTGATTCTATTACAGTCATAGTCAAAACGATTTGGAATGTTGACAGGCTGATTCTATTACAGTCATAGTCAAAACGATTTGGAATGTTGACAGGCTGATTCTATTACAGTCATAGTCAAAACGATTTGGAATGTTGACAGGCTGATTCTATTACAGTCATAGTCAAAACGATTTGGAATGTTGACAGGCTGCTTCTATTACAGTCATAGTCAAAACGATTTGGAATGTTGACATGCTGATTCTATTACAGTCATAGTCAAAACCTTTTGGAATTTGGACGGGCTGATTCTATTACAGTCATAGTCAAAACGATCTGGAAAGTCATATAAGTGTTTTACTAGCTGTCTTACACGGTTATATACATTATCAATTGAATACTGTTTATTGTCTGTTTTCAGTGATATATGTCATAGGAAGTCCAAGTGTCACTGGTTAAAAACAATGCTAAAAAGTAACGGAAATCTGGCACATGTGGATTAAGCTGGTTGAATCAACGTGAAAATGTTTTCTAGAAACCAAAAGTCTAGGCAGTATCTGTGAACACTGTTATCTATTATTTCTTCTCTGGCCCAACAATATAATTGCGGTACTAAGTGATTGATTTTGTTACTATATACATTAATTGGCAGTGCTATTGTTTGCTTGAATGCAAATCCATAGTATTCCATTCGCGTTGGGCATGTTCTGAGAAATGTGATAGTTCACATGAACCAAATGGATAATCTTGGACAGCTGTTTCAAATCCCATATACATATGCATGTAGGAAAAAATGTAAGCAAATATAACCAAACAAATCATTGTCTTATGTTCATAATTAAAATAGAAGTACGTTGACACTTTCATGGAAGAATTAGATAGTGAATCATTGCGTCTTCCGTGGTGTGTTTAGTGTCAGCAATTATCCGGGTGACCTTTCCTAACAAGACGTAGGAGATGTGTTGTTAATCTGGTTATCAATAATACCCATCGATTAAAAGTAAACAAGGCGGTTTCAAGTGCCAGCTTGAATTCCATGCTGCAGATGTATTGACTACCATCTTGTAAAGATGTAAATGATTCGGCAAGTGCTGTTATCGCCTTTGGTATTGATACTTACTACTTAATATGACATATAGCACGTGACTGATATTACCGAAAGCTACTTTGCCGTTCTTGTCATAGATTTGTCCGTTCTTTGACGTCTTCAGCCGAGTCTGAGGTTAAGGTTTACTTGTGTTGAAGACCACAAGCCCACGGAATTATCGATTCTCATGTATGCAACAATCGTCACATGACTTTACCGACCAGTTGAATTTGATGCAACATTGTCTATTGGCTGTACTTGGCCTTAAAACAGCAATGATTTATCAGAATATGTATTTGACCTTAAAGGACAACACATTATCATTAAGTTTTACTTTAGAGGACACATTGTCATTCACTTGTTTGGGCCAATAAAGAACGTGACCTTATCAATGGTAAAATATTGAGACAATAACGAACGTAACGTTACAATAAGACGTATTATCCCCTAAAATCCCTCATACATGTAAGTTGTATTCGACCCTTAAATTCTTCAACATTATCATTAAGTTCGTTTTGAACCTAGTTTAAAAATACTTTATAATTTAGTTATAATAAACAATTGAAGAACATCACGTTTTTAGAAGTTGTATTGGGTAATTATTAAAGCATAAAAATATCTTAACCTAATAAAGATGATCTTACTACCCAATACCGTCAGTTGTGGTCGTCACGGCAATTAAAATCAACTTATGCTAAATCAACTTATGCTAACACCACGTTGTGAAATAGGCCTCTGGACCTTTTAACAATGATATTTTACGCGAAATAGAATTGGGCTACCAGTGGCTTACATGTTATGAATGTATACTGTGTCCTTAATTGATCACAAATTATCATTTAGTGAAAATTGGGGTGACATATTTCCATAACATTCTACCGCCCCACACATTCTCACTAAACTCTATTTGGCCCTTTAATTAATATCACGTTATAATTGTGTGGGACTTTTAAATGCTGTCTTATTATATTAGCCTCTGGCTAAGGACAATTTGTTTGATGAGTGCGTAATGCTGGCTTTATTTAGCACTAGAGAAAAAGTAACCTCCCATTTGTATCAAAGCATATCACATTAAGTGCTTGTGGTAGTGTCATTTATTGTTGGATAACACCGACGTAGTATAAATGAAATAGTCTTAAGCACGGCGTAAAACACCAATCAATCAATCATATTATAACCAGTTGTGTGGAGTTCTACGAACCGCAGTCTAACTGTATTGACGTGTTCTAAAATGATGTCAAGTTACAATAACTTGTGGCATGTTCTTCAGTGATGTATCGTTAGAATAAGTTCTGTGCAGCTCTTGAATGATGTCCCGTTACAATAAGTTGTGTGATACGTTATAATAAGTTGTGTGCACTTCTTAAACGATGTCACGGTGCAATAAGTTGTGTGCAGTTCTTAAATGATGTAACGTAAACATAAGCTGTGTGCAGTTCTTTCATAACGTACTGTTATAATGAGCTGTGTGCAGTTCCAAATTGATGTCACGTTGTAATAAGTTGTGTACTGTTCTAAAATGATGTCACTTTACAATAAACTGTGTGCAATTCTTAAATGATGTAACGTAAAAATAAACAGTGTGCAGTTCTTTCATAATGTAGGCCTACTGTTATAATATGCTGTATACAGTTGCACAATGATGTCACGTTACAATAAGTTGTGCACAGTTCTTCAATGATATAACTGGTATAATAAGGTGTATACAGCTCTTAAATGATGTCACGTTACAATAAGTTGTGTCAAGTTCTTAGATGATATCACGTTCAAACAAGGTGTGTAACGTTCTTATATAATGATACGTTCAATAAGTTGTGTGCAGTTTTTAAATGATGTCACGCCACAATAAGTTGTATAGAGTTATTAAATGATGTCACGCCGCAGTAAGTTGTATAGGGTTATTAAACGATGTCACGTTAGAATAAGTTGCACTTGTAACTTGAATAATGTAGCAATGTCTTATTGGTCGGTCCGCAAATAAAACGTGAGTATTATCGAAGTTGTATTGCAAGCATAGTGAGCACCATCGCCAGGTTTTATATTACAAACTGTTGCAGATCATCATATGTGCTTCCCAGGATCTATAAAAAAAATTATTTTTTCAATATTTTGTTGCTTCATCCAGGGGTGGGAGTTTTATGAGTGACTTTATTCAATTTTTAAGTTGTTATTCACGCCACACAATAGCCAATTACGCGACCACATTACGTGGTTTTTATTGAACGGATCGCTATGAAATACTTGAATTACATTTTAAACAAGCTTTAGACCTGATTTAGAGTTGTCTTTTGTATCACCATAAAGATTTAACACATTTCAATACACAGCCCTAACCTATTTTCCCCGCTGTTTTATAAGCGAATCAATAGCTGAGCGAGACACGGTTTTCACAGCAGGGTCCGTACTGGAACTCTTGATAACGTGTCTAAAACCTTTGTAGCCGAGGCGTTATTGATTCCCGATAGATCGATTAAGATGAAACTACGCCATATCCTTCCCTCTGTCATTACAGATCAATAAGTAGAGAATCGTCAACAGATGGCAATTGGCAAAGTCAGTGTGACGTCAGTGCCTTCAACTCTGGCCCCTGATGGTTAGGTAGATACCGCTTGTAGTACTCGCCAGAAATAGAAACTGAGCAGCCATATGACATCATTGGGAAGCCGTAGTATACACAGAGGCGATCTCTTCAGCCAAGCTAGACGGTATACAATCTTTCTCACTGCTAGTCTTGTTAGGATATAGAGGCATGGAGCGGAATATACCCACTCGCTAGAGAACTAAGATCTCCTCGCACTATACAACTAACCATTTACAACCTGGCTAACAGTGATGCCGTGAGATGTTGAACACAGCATGGTTTCAAACCAACACCATGACATCTATAGGAGCCCACGGTATAGAAAATAAGGTACGTTATAGTAACCAAGAAATGACATGTATTTTGGATACTCGAGGCTATAGTTGATCACATTATTCCTAAGCCTCTTCTGTTGATATAACACTATGATAAACAGGAGTCTACTGCATTCTCAAAACACATGTCGTCCATCTGTTAACACTGGCACTATTTTACAAAACGTTATTTTAATACGAATTTGTGCTAAGCTGTTGAAGTAAGCATTGCATGTATTTTGTTGTTTTCTTACCATTATTCAAGACACGTCTAAGGCTTGAATATATTTTATTGTTTAAATTGTGTCAATAGTTAACAAGAATGTCCACATTCGCCACCATCAATTGTAAATTGAATCTTATCAATTCTTAGCCTTATTTTGTAAACAAATTGGGTTTTAGTATTGACACAAAGGAAAAGATATGGAAATTAAGGATATGGAGGAAACGTTGCCCAAAGCCAATGGAAAATGCCTAAAAATGCAGAAGAACATAAGAATTTAACTGGTCTACCAACACTAACTTGTCGAAGTGCATATTCCATTCGACTGACTAGTGAATATGAATTTTTCCAGCCCATAAATGCACCATTAAAAGTGAATATGTCAACCCACAAATGCATATCTGATAATTCGGAAGTCTGCAGCTACAATCGTCACTTCTAAATGGTATTGAAGATGACAAACCTCTCTGTATCTTTATATGCTATTCATCGAGTGCGATTTAGTTATAAAATGAAGAAAGTAAAGATGTGATATGCACAGGTTCTTTGTCCATATATATTGGGCAGTCTTAATGTGGCAGAATAATATTTCCAAGCAGCCGTTATCTTTGCATATCATCCGGGCAGCTCTCTAAAACTTGGCGTGCTGCCTCCACTTTAGCATAGTGTTATCATGGGTCAGCCCAAGTAAAATAGGAACCACAAAAATAAATGTTCTAAAATTTAAGTGTTACGATTTTCTTCGTAATGTCTTATGCATGTATGTATAAGGAACTGTCATTTGGATTTTTCCTAAGTAATTTAATAAACGTTTTGTTTAACATCTCCAAGCGCGATACTACATTCCTGCGTTTTCGTCTGTTGTTGATAGAACACAATAGATACAAGTTAGTTAACACCTTATCTTTAAGACAATTATTTATATTAATCTACGAAGACCCCGAACCATTTCCATTGAATATTAGATAAAAGCAGAAAATGGGATTCGTACTTACACGCGCTGGTCTCTTTAACTGTATAGCTATAGCTAAGGGTAGCAATGAGGACATACACTTACACAGGGATGAACCATATTTCAGCTTGTGGCTATTCCTTTGTATCAAAGCATATATCTTTTGTCACAAGAAAACTTAGTTCAAGCTCAGCAATAGACGTATTACCTGTTGTCTTGGTCTCAAGCCGTGGAGGCGTTTGTTCTGAAATACACGATTGAGGTATTGGCGAAAACCGGCACTTTAAGTGTTAGTATTCTTTAAATGCTATTGTATTCACCTGGCAAACCAACGGACTAGGGTTTATATCTATTTTCTGTTCTTATCAAAAACTGTATTTTGAAAAGTGTATGAAAATTATCTTGTTACCCCTTCAGGGTCTCTTACTTATTAGGCAGAATTTGATATAAATAATAATGGTAATGCTCTTCAGATTGGTTAGTTGATTGACTGATTTATTGATCAATTGATCGATTGATTTATTGACTGTTCGATTAATTTAGTGCTGTTTTACTGCAGTTGATTAGTTGACGGATTGATCGATTTATTCGTTGTTTGATTGATTGATTAATGGATCGATCGAGGGAATGATCGATTGCTTGGTTGCTGATTAACTTTTTCTTTCATTTTAGTTAAATGTAGGAAGTATTCTCCAACATGAAATAGCAATGTATTGAAATGTCATTTAAAACGAAATTTGACAGTCTATTAACAACCAGGCTAGATTTTTTCAAAAACAACGCAATAATGTTCTAAATTATCCTCTTGCCGGGATATATATTTTGCATGCAACAAATACGACCAGCTATGTGTGAACCTCTAGAAACAACACGTTTCCATTCTGTGTTCATTTAAGCTATATAAGCTCGTGTTTTAATTTCATTTTTAATTATATAACAAATGCAAATGTCATTTAGTTACAATCCACAAGGCGGCCTGTTTGTAATCGGTTTACTAGTCCGCTAACAAGAAAAGCGTTCATGCTTCAAATTTAGTGTCCAGACGGTAATAAATTACCTTATATTATACCTCCCAAGTAATCAGAAAGTCTATAGGAGGGTTTCACCACACATAAACCAACGAAATTAAGTTGATAATGGCTACTGAAGGTGTTCATATGTTATTATAAATAACATATTATCCAAAAAGTTCTTAGGCAGAATTTTGCGATTTTATAAGATACTCAAAATAGTATGAGCAGTTGGGAATCAAAGGCAGGGATGAAACCATGGACTAAAACCATTCGAAAAACAGGTTTGACGTTCTATAAAATTGATGATACCAACAGATATGGATTTACACACTGTTGAGTAGTTAGAAAAAATATGCTAAAAGATGTGCCAAATATTTGGATTTGAATGTTATTTTAAATCTGGTATAGAATGTTTAGAATTAAGTGATACGCTGTGTGTTCACATATGCTAGAGCATTTCTATATCTTGTGTCAGTTGCCGTCTGGCTACAAGGGCAGTTTGTTTGGTGTATAGCAATGCTGTCTTAACGTAGCACTATAGGAATATTAATTGTCCCAATTTTAACATTGCGTAGCTATTCTGATGCTATATTTACTACTTGTATACACCGTCATTGTGTAAATGAAATTTAAGAGCACTTGAATACGGCGAACAACACCACAGCTATTCAAACGTTGTCTTGGTTTAATACCCTCGATCTCATTAACGCAGCGCCCTTATAATGTTCCTGGGTATCCGATCGATGTACACAATACAAAATACAGTAATATCAATGGAGTTGCATAAAATTAATTTTAACCATGATTTTTTGAGGACTTAAATTGAGATTTGATCCTTTAATTTATGTTTTAGTGACAGCACTCATTTCAGGGGAATAGTGCTAGCGTATCGCCAAAGTGGAGAAAGGTGTTTGTGTTCGCAAACTGTTAAGGGACGCTGTGATCAGCAACACCTCGGGGTCAGGAGAAGTTACGTAATATTCTGTATCCCAAATGGCAGGGAAAGCTTCGAGTCCATTTAATATATTATTAGCGTGATTGCTAGGCTACAGTGAAAGGCACACAAATGCGCGTTAACGAGGCTCTGGTCAAGTGGACCTTTTATTAACGCCTGTTTAATAATTAAGAGACAGGCTCTGTACACTAACGCATTCCGTGTTGTCATTCAAGCTGTGAGACGTCAATATGTTGTTAGAGGCGACTAAGACAGCTCTTGTTATGAAAATTTTATGATCAATTTGAGCATAAATCTTTAATATTTATTGACCCTGGGGGGGCTACATTCATTTCAATTTATTTTTGTGGGCTAAAATTAGAATGTTATTGACATTTATGGAATCATTTAGATTCTTTAGCAACCAAAACAATCAGCCAAAGGATAGAAGAATTGTTGACCCTTGTTTCACTAACGACCATTGTAGGAATGTCCCCTAATTACTTGTCTATGGTTACTACAAGTTTAAGCATCATTAAAGGCGTTGAGGATTTCATGCGAACTGATTTATCGTCGGAATACTTGTGTATGCTGCCTTTATCTTGGTATAAACGGTGCATCGTAAACACTGCACATGAATCTCCAATGGTACAGGACGCGAAATGTAGGCACGTGTTGTTTCAATCCTATCTCTTAATTAGATGAGCTTTTAACGATGAGCGTTTCGGGTTGTATGAGCGAATAAATTTAAACGACTTTCAATTGCATAACGTAAAAACACCCATTTCTATATGCTACTCCACGTAAACTTTTACTCTAAAGAGCTTTTGACCCTAATGCCGGACTCTTTCTCATGAGGGCCAAAAGCTCGTAAACGTTTACTTGGAGTAGTTTATGAATCGTGGTTTTAAACTATAAAATACAAACCATCTTAAACACCATGTAAGCTTTTAACGCATGATAATTATCTATTTTGAACCTAATGTTCATAATCGAGCAGATAAATCCACCAGTTCAAGATAGCGACACTATAGTTTTGATGTCAGTCAGCCTAGACTAAACACGTAGCAAGGATTAATTGATAGTACCGATTCATCCTTTCCTTGTTCGTCGGTAATCGTTTCCTGCATTTTGGCCATTGTAGACCTGCCTACCTGGTGTATTCTGGAGTATTTTGTACACAAAATTTATAAAAAATACACCAATAGGCCAATACACACATAAATTAATATTCTGTGCTATGCTATAACGCCAAAATACACAAAATCGTAATAAAATATTCCTATACAATTTTTTGTTCACATATAAATTTATTCTATTGTTGGCAGGTCTGCTAATGTAACAAAACACAGACATAAGACAGCTATTTTGTTTCTCTAAGACCATTCGCTCAATTGACGGCGAGTTGGTTAAAGTCGTTCATAGCTAAATAAGAGACACCGTTCAATTCATCCTGAATTAGCACATGCATGTATTTACCCTTTTGGCAAATAAAAACTAAATGCGTCTTAGTAACACATACAGGCAGTTCGTTATACAGTGTTAGGATAAGGAAAACTCCAACAATAGAAAATCTCTGACCGTTCACTGAAAGTGTTGAAGGGTTGTACTAAATATCACTACCTCGGGGCTTTGTTTTATGTTTTTGCCTATATTGTGTAAAAAATAAGTTTGTTCTTTACCAGCAAGCTCCATAAATGTATACTGAAATGCACTACCTAAATATGATTGTCCATTAATTAATTAATTTATTTACTTTTCTTTTTTTTTTTACAGAATTACTTCTCATGCAGATGTGGTGGTTTAGCGCTGAGTTCATGACGTCACCTTGATGCTGTGCACACAGTGAGTGGAACGCTTTCTCACCTAAACTATGACGTCAGCTACCCCTGCAGGTAGCATAAATAGAGACGATACTCTACAGCTTCTTAACTTGAAAGAGCATTATGAGATTATCAAGGAATTGGGGAGAGGTACATATGGTAAAGTTGTTCAAGCAAAATGTCGCCACACGGGGGCAAAGATCGCTCTTAAAATACTTCCTAAAACTAACACAAAGATCAAGGAATTCCAAAGAGAGTTCAATTACAGTTATTTCCTTTCTCCACATGCTAACATTGTAGATACGTACAACGTCGCATTTGAAACTAGGAGTTCTTATGTATTTGCTCAAGAGTACGTGGCTTTGGGAGATCTCTTTGAGGCTATCCCTCCTCAAGTTGGTTTATCAGAAACACAAGCCAAGAACTGCATCAAACAGGTAGCCTCAGCACTGGAATTCATGCATAGTAAATGTTTGGTACACAGAGACATCAAACCGGAAAATATTCTTGTCTTTGACAATGATCTGACCAAAATTAAATTGATGGACTTTGGAATGACGCGGAAGGATGGAACAGTCATTCGGAAAATGGGCGGAAGTATACCGTATACCCCTCCGGAAATCTGTGAAGCGGTCCGCAATGAAAGTATAACAGTATCGATGACAGGCGATACGTGGGCAATTGGTGTTTTGTTATTTTGTATGCTGACTGGGAATTTTCCCTGGGAACAAGCTGATATTAGCGACGTGTATTTTAGTGAGTTTACAAGCTGGCAACGGCGGAAAACTACAAAAATTCCTTCTCAGTGGCGGAAGTTCACTCCGAGACTAATGCGTTATTTCCGAAAAGTGCTGGAATTAAAATCGGACAGGCGCTGTTCTGTGAAGGAAATTTATAAATATATGAACGACAACTGGGTAATTCAAAGTAAAGAGAATCGTGTTAGTGACGAAGAGGACAGTAATAGCGGCAGTGACCACATGGAACAATTGACTACAATCCTAGCTGAGCACGGAATTAGCACGCAGGTGGACAAAAGACTTAGAGAAAGGCGAATATCCGAATGGTTATTGTCCTTTTGACTGAATTATTATCCAACCAGAAACTCTGATTTGACAGATATGAAACAGATTCCAATCACTTAACAACCATTGTTTTCGTCCATTATGCCATCCATTTACATTTATCAGTCCCAATTTTGTGAAATATTACAATTTTAGACGCGAACTGTTTTATTTGCCCTCCATTGTGATATTTACATCTAGTGGAATTGTAGGAGTGAACAGAGACTGGTTATCCCATAAGATTATATAAAATAAACGCTGAACTTTAGATTATGAAATCGTGTGATAGACTAGCTGATGTGAAACGAAACCAAAGTTTACATTTGTAGCATAACCGCCATTACTTAGCCCATTTGTTCAAAACTGAGCTTAAGCATAAGTGAGCAGAGTAAGAGAGGTTAATCTGGTGCAATACAATATAACCCGTCTCAAAGTTTACATTGCGTATTATAATCATATGCATTATTGCTCATTTATGGTGCTATTGTGTAGGTCAATGTATTATATTTGATTAACCTGAAGCCAGGAGTGTACATAATCCCAAAAAATGACATTTTAAATATGAGTATACATGTGGTCAATTGTATTATGAACAGTATTCAATCAACATTGCCCTTCATATTATACACAATGAAATGGTAGGGCGCTGTGGATAAGTGAACTGTTTATTGGGCTGATAAAAGGCTGGATACCGTCATCCAACCAGCTGATGAACTATATATTTATTGTATTCATAGAAGCAATTTGGTTTTGGTGCGAAGTGAATTTAGATTGCAATGTAATCCAAAGTCCATGTGAAAATATAGCAAGAAATATTTATTAAGAAAGCTACTTGTGTCCCTTCATTGAATTTATATAAATATAATCTAAAAAAATAAATGCTGACAGTGTTGGGTGTGGACAAATATACAGATACATCCTGCACCCAACACTAACCCCCACCCCCTGCTTTGATTCATGTCAAATGATCGATACATTCCGTGTGCCTGCTGATATACGTTTGTGCAAGTAGTGAATGAGGTATCTATATTAAGGTGAGTTGAAAAGATTTGTTTATATCTTCTTCCATGTATAAACAAGCTATCTGATTATGCTAAAGCGAAAAGGAGGCGATGTGGTGAAATGATACAACCCGGCTTTAGTCCGGATGACCCTCTGGCTGACTAGTGTTT
>JAVFBW010170614.1:0-11166 GCA_034783835.1 Mopalia ciliata
AGATACAGGCATATGTATCGAAACGTTGTGTTCTATCTCAAAACAAGAAGTGGTTATCCAGAAATTGTATAATTATGTTACTCCACTTCTAAATGTCGTTCAAAACTTAAAAGAGAACTACATTCTACAAACAAATGAATGATATCTTCATTAGATGAGCTACACATATCACACATTGGTGATCCAGCACGGCCTATCTTGCATAACTTTTCTTTGGTAAATATTGCATAATGGATGACTCTAAAGCCTAAGTCCCTGCACCCAGGGGACTTAATAACTCAGGTAGTTATTAACTCCAAAGAGAAGTCATGTCTATATTGGGAAATAAAGCTGACCAAAATCGTACACTTGTTGGCAATTTCTCGACCTTGCGTCTCAGTATGCTATAAAACTCTTTTGTGGTGAATAAATTGAGGGATTTTAGTTTACCGGTTACGTTTATTACAATTTCTCCCAAAGACTTTAGCATCATACATAATATATAACAAGTCTACAGATAAGTTCAAACCTCCACAATAAAAACAATTTGAAGTAATGCTTCCAAGCTGTATCAATATTGGGGTTTAAAAATCTTGACAGAGTCTTTAACCTAAATGAACCATATCTTGCCAATTAAGTAGCTCCGTCTGACGACGATCTGGTCCCCAAAAACACACTTAATATGTATACATCCATAATATACCACTCAATTCATTCCAAAAACAATTATAAAATTCGTCCGTAAGGCCGTCGTTACCAGGACTTTTCCCATTAGAGAGACCTTTTAATCGGCCGTCTTTTCTCCAATTGCTAAAACCTCTTAATTCGCATACCTTTTTTATTCCCTTCATTAAGTTTATTGGTTAGGTGAGACAATACCTCAGACACGAATTCACTATCTATTTCCTCTTCAGCATATAAGTTGCTGCAATAGGTTTGAACTTCATTTATTATACCATGCATCGGTATCTATAACTCAGGACAATTTTATGGATGAACAACTTCTTTATTATCCATAAAATTGTTCATCCATAAAATTGTCCTGAGTTATCTATACACCGACTTCTATATGCCTATTAAAGAACTCATCAGTATCTACTATTGTAACACCGGCTTCAGATACTAACTCGTTAATTAACTTACATTCCTGTCTTTGTATCTCCAAGTTTTCCCCCCTTTTTTGTGGTTTGCACAAACGTTTGTGGTTTGAATAATGAATCCGGTTTTTGTTGCTATTTTGGAAAGTCGTATTAAATTAATTCCTCTATTAGATGACGTCATTTCTCGTCGATAGTCTATCTCTTATCCTCTAGTGTCGGGCCTTACTAATCCTTCTTCGGCGTCCCGTGCGCGGGTTCAAATTTGTCTGTCACACAGTTTTTGTCTGTCCAGCCTTGGAAAGTGTTATGAAAATATAAAATACAACTTATTTTAAAAAATCAAGGCTTAACATAAAAAAAGAGACACCGTTTACTAGATCGAACAATGGTTGTAATGTAAAGCTTCTGACATGAATACTTTTCTAGCAATATGCCTTGGAAAATGAAGAGTCTGCTTAAAGCTAAAGTGCCAGTAAGTATATACGGTTTGAGATATGCATTACTTCGGCTGGTTCTTGTATCTGGAAACGTACACCGAGGAATTCTCTATCGATTATAATGTCGTGGGTTTTGATTCATTGAAAAATCAGCTCTGTCTAAACAGGGAAAATATGGTTCAAAATAACTTTTTAACTCGTTATCGCGGTACTGGTACTGAAAAAAGGCATAACTAGTGAAATACAACCATATCTATGGTATTAACAGTTTAATAAAGTTAATACCTGAATTTTAGTGATGGCCGTTTTCGTTTTCAGAATTAAATGAAATGCAATCCAATGGGTTTCTTTACCTAAGTAATCATGTAAGGGTGAATATTGAAAAATTATGTAATGGGGACAATATTGTTTTGATTGATGAAATGTAAATCTATCCTATGTCCTAATGGTAAAATGAAGCTAACTTCCAGGTTTCCAGTTAATCTGTGAATTTGATCTAAAAATAATCATCTTCAGACGTGAATATGATAAAATGATGCATTGGCAGCCATTTTGTTTTACGGAATTTGATGAAATTCATCCCATCTGTTGTTTAAATAAGAAGAGACTCTAGTTCAAGTTAATCTGTTAATTTGTCACAGAGCGATAGTGTTCACAACATATACAGTTTTTGTGTTTGTTTTACGGAACTTATTTAAATTCAGTCTGATCCATTGTCTTAAAAGCAGAAAACCATCTTAAAAGTTTAAAGTTACTTCCTGAAATTTTTGTCTACTTATTGTTGTCACAACACATTCAGGCATGGATATTAAAAAATTATGTAATAACGGCCATTTTGTTTTACGGAATTTGATGAAAAACTTGATACATACCAAGTTTGAAGTTAATCGGTTTTCAAGCTAACGTGTTCACAAACTTGTGTGACGGCTGACGCCAAAAAGCATTTCTAAGTACAGCATACTATAGTAGTGGTGGACAAAAAATAATGGATGGCAGAGCATAAAGTGTTTGTCAAATTGAGGGATTGAGTTACTTCCCTTTATCTAATAGAACGTCTATAGTGCGATTTATTATCAAAACCATATGCCAGCGTGATTTACTTTTTAAATTATAGCTGCATGGTAACTTGGGAGCAAAAATGCTATTGCCCAAAAAGCTAGCGTCAAGCATGTAATCTGAACATAAGTTTTTAATTTACTCGCTCATGTGATGTAATTTGTACTGTAAACAAACCTTGTGGCATTCTTTACCTCATCTTTACATCAGTCGACACTTGCCGTGCCGCTACATTTATCTTGGAGGCGAAGAGAAGCAATAATATTAAACGAAAACGTGTATTGTTAACCGCCGGATGTTTTGTCAGTATGCTTGGAAATCAACCAAAGTACACAGAAGGTTTGTATATTTAAAAAAAACGACATCAAACGAGCTAATTTTCACTTAAAATCACATTTAATCAAAACACAGGTCCTTTTATGTATTATTTATTGCAAATAATTCAATTTTTGTCGCTGAAAGTATGTTAATAATAAGTCAGCTCTAATGACGTCAATATATCAACACAAGAATAGCTTTCAGCTGTAAAAATAAACACGTGGATAACTCAGTACATGCGAATTACCTCCCCTGAAATGAAGCTCTCGCAATCATGAAATATTTTTGGTAGGCATATTGCCGAGGTTTTTCAGACATGGGAAAGACTCAAGGGATGTTCCGAAGTGAGTGACTCAATATGAAAAGTTAATGAATACGAAACCGTGTCATTTACGTTACAGGAAGTAGAGCATGTCGGAATATCCTTCAACACTTTCTGTACTGGTACAGTTGTATCAGAGGTGAATGGAGGCAATTATACAACACGATATCGCCCGAGGTTATTTAGAGTACAGAAATAGCAGAGGCATGCTCCCACCATATAACAAAAATAATCAGAAGAGAAACAGCTTCTTCATAGACCAGCAGTTATGGACTTATTCTTCCGCAAAGCCACTCTTGATGACAGAGAAGATATATTGAATATATTAACAGCTTACGGAGGGAGGGACTATTTGCCGTCAAAATACAACGAACTAATCAGCGATCCACATTTTGTCGGAGTGATAGCTGAGGTTTTTCAGCCGCACTCTCAAACGGTACGTGGAGGTGATATTTATGTTTTTGACCTTAATAAATCCCTAGCAGAATCATATACTCATTCTAAATACGGTACATCAATTTGGCAAAACTGTTATTTCAATCTTCTACTATGTGATAGGCGAGTAAAATGACAGTTAATGAATAAAAGAAAGTCTGAGGACAGAGTATGAACAGCATGAGATGTGAATTAGGTAAGATCAATGGCATGTTAGAGTATAAAGTGGAAGTATGTTCATCTGATTACCCAATGAAAGCTAACTTGTGTCAAACTGAGCAATACGATAGAACAAGGGTGTCACATGACACTTGACGTGTACAGCGGGCAGTGTGTCGACATGATTTGGTTTTGTCCTACTTACTGGTTTTATATTTGGGTCTCATGTGAATATTGACGTAACTGAAGTCAACAGTTAGTAGTCTCTTCAAAGAAGCAAAGTGTTGAGTTATTAAATATAAAAAAAACGTCACTTATGTGAATAAAGGAGATTGGTAACGCGAATGAGTAAACTAGTTTATTTGTTTTCACACAGTTCGACTCGTCGCGGGATATATAGTGTTTTAAAAAACGGAAACAAATCTCGCTTATACTGCTTGCTTAAACTTTGTCAGTTAAACCTGGGACTGAACATAAAGGTCTATGTTAGGTCCCAGGTTAAACATATGGATGGTCGTTATATATTCAACTGAAATGTAAATCTGAGAAATTGTGGTTTGAATACTACTTTCATTAGATCATAAGGTGCCGAGCCAAGTTTGACCAAATTATCTCTGCCGTGGCATCTATACACATTCTTAACGTAAAGCTAGCTCATCTTCTCTAGCCAAGGGTCACTATTCCAAGCTACTCTGCATTTCAACGCTTGACAGATAATTAATGTACAATGAGAGTTTCACCTACGCCATCTGGCGGATTAAACGATCAAGGTTCTAGTTAACTCCCGCGGTTCACAGTTCCATTCGCTGCAATTTTCACTAGCCAAGTCTTCTAATAACACAGCATCTGATTGGATGCGTGGAGGTTCCTACGCAAAGAACCCATTGCTTGGAATCCGAGCGCCATTATACATGAATTATCTGCCACGGTTTGAAATGCAGAGTAGCTCGGAATAGTAACCCTTTGCTAGAGAAGATGAAGCTAGCTAGAAGTAAAACAAATCGTCAAGAAAAGGTAATACTTTCTCTCAAAGCTATTAATAGCCTTTTTGAGTAAAGGACTATATATGTCCTTAAACCTCTGCAAAGAACATACATTTAACCCAGAGTTCATATGGAGATATTTATGCCATAATAAAAGATAAGCAAGGGAGATAATTAAGAATATAGTCTCGCACAGATTGTATGAAGTTTTTAAGATTTCTTAATTGTCTTGATGCTTTGAAACTATTTCAAATATGGCAGTAATTATATCAGGGCGTTTTCTATCTATTTTTGTCCCTCTGCAACTTTTATTTCCTTCCATCAGGTGGGAGCTAGGTCATTTTTTTTTTAATAAAAAAGGGTTTATGATAAAGCAACTTTCATGCGTGTTTTTTTTCATCTAATTAATATTGATGCGAGGTTATGCAACAATGTTTATTTCTTCATAACATTATATTTGATTATATTCCAACTTTTCTCGTTTGCCATGTGTGGAATTTAACTAATTATGCAATTTTCTTCATAGTTGTATTAATACATATTAAAATCGATAGATATGTAAATATTATTGGCTGGAAACAAATGTCAACTGATTTATGACGCCAGCAAAGATTCGTAATTTTCTGACCGCAAAGTTTATTTTTGTCATACATGATGCAGTTAGTGTGTAAGAAACAAAAACAACTTTTGACAGTTATTGCCTACATTTTCGATTTGTTCAATGTTAGGTAGGGTTCGTTGGGGCTTTGGTCATTAACGGTGGCACGACGATGTTAACAAAGGCAAGCCGAGTTCGGCAAGATGTTCAGGGTCAGGGAATCTATAGACAAATGTGGAACTTTCTCAGGGACACCGTCCGTCAGCAAAGCCCCCGTCTGGAGTATGAAGAGATAAGCGTAAACACACTGAACAAACTCTTGGATGTTCCAGAAAGAGAGAGGAAATATAGAGAACTTTACAGACAGGTAGGTTTGTTGTCTACGTTCAGTCCCTCATAAAGAGTCTTAACATTATTTAACAATCGTTTGCAAACCTATTAAAGGCTACACCAGCCTTATATTATAATATAAAGTTATAATATATATGTATTTGTAATATGGCTACCATTGCATCATTTTGCGATATTCTTAATATTGGTATTTTCTTTTATGGCAAATATTTAAATCAACTATACCCTCTGGCTAAGGGCAGTCTATCCTTGCTGTCATCATGTCTCTTGTATTGTAGTAAAAGGAAATTTATCTTGTTTATTATAACATATATAGGATAAGCAATGTAGGAACACTACTTTTCTCAGTACCGGTACATTAGTTGAAAGTTTCGAGAATAAGTCCCGCCTATTTTCGTTTGGAACACAAATAATACCATATATGGCTTTAAACCGGTGTAATATAACACCATATACTATATAATATTATAATATATAACACCATATACCGCAAACAGATTCGGGGAAAAAAGCCCCGCCTACTTCGGTATGAAAATCAAAAACACCATATATGGTAAACTGTAAACTAAAGGTTGTATTAGTGTGGCTGTCCAGTGTTGGAGAAGACTACAGTCAGGTCAGTAATGTTAAACAGGTGTGAACCAAACAGCCAATTAATCAAAATACAGTTTCAACGAATTTCAAGCTCGTCGAAAACCCCTTGTTTAAAATAGGTCACCTTTTCTATTGATAACAAGTTGCATTGAGACGACAAAAAATGTCGTTATATTCCCACCTCTTATAATCTATTAAAAACTCCAAATTGCAAAAATTATCAAATATAATTTTCGCAGGTACCCGAAATATATCCCTCCGCGTGCGTTTCTTAACGTGCCAGGCTTTAAAGTTTCATAATAGATTCTGAACTCATATGGATCCTTTCCCATTTCAACACCACTAATAAATCTCCCCTGACTCCATCAACATGACATCTTACACACACATACACACACATACCCCAAACTGTTACACATACATTGTGAAGTAATGTTTCAGGTTACAGTTTTAGAATAGTATAATTATTAATATAAATCACATTAGCATATTTCTTTAAAATATGTTATTTATTTTTTTTATGTTCTTTATGTTTTATTATGATTAAATTTATTACAACATAATATATCTTGACAATGTCTTGTCCATTATAATTTCAGCCTTTAAAATATTACAGCCTTTCAACGTCCATTCAACAGGCCATAAACTCGAGAATATACGATGACAGAGTTATGGAACTTGATGCTGACATGCTTCATCGCATATTAGCCAACGAAAGTCTTTCTGCAAATTTATTTCCAAAGCGGCTTATCATAGCATGGGGCGTATATAAACCAATCGTGGATAATGCTGACATCATTCAAAGACAGATACAATACGCCACCGGAAGTGGATTTACCGACCATAGCGATGGCCTTAACCTTGTTATGTTTGGTACTTGGTTTGAATGTGTGCCAAATCATAGTTTAGCTTATACAATTGATTGTTACGGCAAAGTTAGGCATGAGGCGGAATTAACCGAACATTTCCGAAAGCATGCTAAAAATGCATTTAGTTTATCTTTTGATAAAGTAACGTTTCTTGTTTTTGGAGATTCTGAAATTTTGGAGTCCATTGACAGAGTTTGTCGTAAGTTAAATTTTGAGCCCTTAGAATTTTACACCACGCATTGTGTTGTCTTTGTGAGAAATCTAGATCAGACGAACATGTGAACATCTACACCAGCAATTGACAAATATGTCTTTAAAGCAGTCAGTGAGATTGTTTAGAGCTTAATAAACTGCAATTTATATAAAATAACAAAAATATTTCCCTGTCTTCCCTGAGAGTTCCATACACCTTGGACGTTATGGCAAAACCGTTTTATAAGAAAAATCACTCTTGTATGTACGGTTGTTGAAATCAAAGGTCAGCATGTTAAGTCATTTGAGCTTTATATGCTTTGGTCAACTCATGGCAACAGTCACTAGATGGTAAGAAATTTGTTTGTCTGCACTAAGAAACTAGAATCCTACAACTACCGTATAGTAATGTCAACGGCCTTGTAGCCGACCAGCAAGAAACGGGGGACGCATGGTCGCCTGGCTTGTAAGTGTTTGGTAGTTAATAAAATAAGTTATCGAAAAAATGATAGTTTTTTTTTTATCTTAATTATAAAATTTGCGACTCATTTAGAGTCGAGAAATAAACAATAAGGCAAGAAATTTACTAAACGTTGTACTATAGCCTACTATACGCAAGGTTCCGAAACAAGATATCATTTTCATAAGATTTCGTTTTGAGCATTTTGACGTCTGGTTGTTTAAGTGCTGGTCTTACGCTGACCTCCTTTAGCTTCTCCGCGATACGGCCGTCACCGTCACATAACTAAAACAGAGAGAATCATCAAATGCTATGAAGGTGATGGCCGTATCGCGGAGACGTTAAAGGAGGCCAGCCAAAGACCTTCGCTTTGATAAACTAAGTCTTACTTTTCATGACTGTTTCGGGACCTTGTGTATAGTGTAGTATAACGTATATACCGGGACAAATCCAAACATTTAATAAATGTTTTATTTCCTATCTTATTGTTCATTTCTCGACTCTAAATGAGTCTCAAACTTTATAATTAAGATAAAAAATACTATTATATAGTAAAAAATACTAGGGGACCGTGGGTGTACGTCACATTTCAGAAAGTTTTCTTTTTTTGTTGTGATGGTCAGCAACTGCTTACCAATTGTTTTTCTTCGGACGAATGCCTTAATATCTATCGATTCCCAGTTAGATATTGCACTGGGGAAATACGTTTCGTTTAGTAAGCGACTTTATGATGGAGGAATGACAGAAGTCTCTCGCGATGCATCATTTTTCAAATTTCGTTCTTCTAAATGGTCTAGTGTGCTAAGTCACATGATACGTTGGGCTCGGTCCCAAATGCTTATCTATATGGCAGTTGTATACTTGTGTATAATAAACTTCTGATAATACCCAACCGAGTTGTTTTATTGTGTTATTTTTGTATGGAAAAGTTTTGAATTATTAAAATCAACATTAACTATTTGTTTGAGCCAGAGTTCTGAAAATGATAATTTGCCAGTGTTTAATTTTGAACAATTTTTACCCTCTTTGCTTTTGACAAACCCATTCTTACCATAAGGAACTCTTACTGGCGCATCGTACACGTTCTCTATCGGCGGCCGTGGTGTATTGGTTAGTGCATCCGCCTACCAATACTCCTTCGATGTTCTGCTCACAGATTCCAATCCCTTAGTCGACTATCAGGTATATGAGCGAGTCCTTTCCACTGTAGTGAGATATTTTGTGCGCACCTGATTCCCATGGTCCTTTGTCGGTGACACAGACTCTGCAGGGCATTAAGATTTTATGCCAGTTGGTTGTGAACGAATAAAGGTACATGGAAATAAGGTAACAAGATTGTTTATATAGACAGTTGTTTTATGCTTTGATTTCGTTTGAAAAGACTTTCTGTGTAGTTTGGATCTCAATCTACAAGATATCTTTTGATGAAGCTGCACTGAAGGGCAAGCGCCGTGGCTAAGGGGTAGCAAGTGCGCTTACTAGTCCAACTTTGATTTACCGTATGTCGACCATCATATATATGAGTGAGTCACATGATGTGTTTTCAGCAATCGCAGCGTTGGTTTTTACGAGGTTTCCTCTCGGTTTACCATGATCATTAGGCAAGGAGCAGTGTAAAATAGACAATTTGTAGTCATATAAGTGAAATACCCTTGAGCACGACGTTAAACCCCAATCAATCAAACAAACAAACGATCAATAAGCGTATATCACATGTGCGCCACAATTGACTCTTTCTTAAGTTCCCGCTTGCTTAGCTTACTCCTTGTTCACTTTGTACGCGGATTGTCTGCAATTCTTATTCAGTGTAACTCCGCTCAAATCTGAGACAAATCACTGCTTTGAATATCCCCTCTCTGCTGCAGCGACAGAAATGAAAATACTCAAAACATATTCAAATACTATAGATCACAGGGGCCCGGTACCATAGAGACCGTCTATGTATATAGAAAAAATATAGGGCGGGCATTCTGTGGTCGACCCACCTTGTATCATGGTGACATTTAACCTTTAAGTCCAATGCGGTTAGCTTATGATTGGATAATGTGAATGAGGCCAACGACATTATCTAAAAGTACAAGCTGTGTCGGCCCCAGAATTCCCTCCCTTTATCTTTTCTATATGTACATACGGTCTCTATGGTACCCGAGGCCCTCAATCGAGACTTGCAAGCAGCAACATTAAGAGCTAACTTATAAGGCTATATACATGCATCTAGCCCGGTGATCAATTCATAAATCTTAGTCCGAATCGTACGAAGCGCCCATATTTAATAGCCAGAGAGATCAATTTAATAACAAGCCTAATATTGAACAATGCTATTTGAAGGCACACTATGGCATTGCTACTTGTTTTAAGCAGATATGCTATTCTGACATTGATACTTGTCTTGTTATTGTTTTAATGTTTGCTTAACTCAGTATACTGATATACCCACCCAAGCTACCCTGTTAGGGCACGGGTGTCTAGAAAACACAGACCTAGAAAACACAGACCACAGACCCCAGACCTAGAAAACACAGACCTAGAAAACACAGACCCTAATCATTGCTGTATTGGTGGTGTCTGGTGGCACACCATGACATCCAGTCGTTGTTGTTGTACTAGAATCTGCCTCGAACGATCAATCTCAAGAATTGGTTTCCAGTCCTTCAACTCGTTTCAATCTCTGTTAACATCAACCTACATCAACATCCTTTAATACAAATTTCCGCACTATAAACCGTAATTTTTCAACTGTGAAATGATTCTTCTGGTTGGTAAAATGGCTGCAAGAGTTGTTTGTTACTGTTTCACACATCCTGGACAATTCCTAATCAGTCTGTAGGCCTACTTTTAAGTATGACACATTATGACCACTGATGCTATCTCGTGTAATCCCTCAGTACTTTGCTGAAGCCTCGTTTAATTTTAAATTATTTTTTTGTTTATGCCTAAATAATTCGTACGACTAGACGGCGTATCTGTATTGACTGCACATGTATTCGCATCTATCTATATACAAGTGTATCTGTCCCTCCAAACTAGTAAATGGTCTGGGCAGATGGAAAATACCATGCTGCCACCAACCTTTGATCTTCCATACTAAACTCTAACCACTTGACCAAGCTGTGTTGAAACTAGATCCTGTCTTCACAGTAAATGAATGAAAAATAGGACAGTTCCTATGAATACATAAGCAGTACCCCAGTTTGATTTTGATGCCTGTTCAAGTTTTGTGTAAAAAGGTAAGGATTTGACGGTTATGCATTTTACTGTATAAAAGCCACGCGAAAACACACAGTAGTGTGCACCACGATGAGCCGGAATAATG
>JAVFBW010170625.1:0-11165 GCA_034783835.1 Mopalia ciliata
AAGGAAACAGGAAGCTGATATGTTTGTACGTTTTATTTTGTATCCGTCGTCATATAAGTGAAATACCCTTGAGTGCGGCGTTAAACACCAATCAAACAAACAAACAAGCATTCACTAGTATGACACAGTATGCTATTTGACATTAATTACCGAGGTAACGGGGATATCAGAACAGTATACAATCGTTAAAACTCCATTGTTACTCGAACTCAACCTTTTCGTAATAGGGAATTATTGTCAGATGGGATCCGCAAAACTTTTGTTTATCAAGTTTGTAGATTAACAACACCCATCTTCTGTTATCAAAATACACTAACCCGACTGCTGCTGATAGTGGGCGCTTAGGAGCTAACGTAGATAACTGGAGAAAAACACGTAGCTGGTTTGTTTCATGATTATGTGATTAAATGAAGCCCGTTACTCACTGTTAGACCACCAAAAGTCACCCAAAGTTAAATCTTTGCCAATTTATTAGTTTCTTTTATACAGTGGAAGAGAGCAGTTAGTGTCCTTGTCTGAAGCACAATGCTCAGATCTAGACATCTGACATCTGTCAAAATCCTTAAAATACCGAGAACAGAAACTCTCAAAACATATATAGCAAGTGCTATTTAATAGGGTTGCCGAATTTTCTTCATTTTTTATTATATTTTTATTTTAAATTTACTGTCCCGCATTTCTTTCACCCCAATGACTCACTTTCTGCCTGTAAAAAAAATACAGTATATGTATATTGTAACAATACAAAATTCCTCGTGCCGATGCCTGCAAAACAATGGCCTGGTACATTAATGCTCTCTGATAATAGAGAACAAGATTCACCGAAGTGAACCCTATAAATTAGGGATAAGCCAGGTTATTGCGTTGAAATTATATCCACCAGGAAAACAAATAAACTTTCGTATCTCATTTCAAGTCTTCGAGAAATATTATTTTTCTAGCTGAATATTTGGCTCAATCCCCAAATCGGAAGAAAAACAGCAAACGCGCACCAAAAGGTTTGTCCTGGTTGAACCCATATCCTAACTTTCAGATATTCCGTGTGATGTATACTCAAAGCTCCAAGGTTTACTCTTGCTGAAACCCAATTACATTTGTATATATACAAGCCCTGATCTTAAGCTTTGGTGCTGCCTTGTTCCCTATGCCACAGACTATAGATCGCAAGACCGATGCGATAGACCGAATTGTGTTTTTATAATTTTTTACTATTCCATCCTGTGTTGGCAAACGTTTGTTTCATCTCAAAGACATTACTGTGAGACATAATATGGCTTAGAGTAATGTTTGGCACTACATTTGTGCATGCCAGACAGATGCATTAAAGAAATAGTGTCTAAATGCAATGAATCAACAATCTTTACGTATTATTTATCTATGTTTCATGTAAACCCAAGGCTTACTGTTTATTGGTAAGTTTGTTAAATTTTTTGTTTGTTTGTTTGTTTGTTTGAGGCTTTCCTCATATATAATTTTTTTAGTACTAGCTCAACAGGCTAGTGAAGAAATTAGCCCTTGGAGACGAGACACGACAGGACAATCGCAAAACGCAAAACAACAGATCTGCTTCTTGTTGCCCCTTAGCTCTGGGAGCAACGGGGCAACACGGAACTCCTTCCTATATGACATAAAGATATATATTTTGTGCTACAGTGGACCGCTACGTCTCGTTTAAGTCATACCTCTACTGTTCTTAAAGTATAAAGCGTTACAAGTTGTCTGCTGTAAGTCATATTTGTGTATTGACTAAAATGAATTCCTTTGTGAACGAGTCATTACCAAAGTAGATCAACCGAATGAAATAAAGCAATTATAGTGTACAGCATGATATCGCTGTAACCTTCTCCCGAATTGCGACATCCCAGCAAATTGTGTCCCAAACAGAGGCCCACAAAACGCCATGGTGAAATTTAACTGCAATCAGCGAGGGCAGGCTTCGGGAAAATTGCTTTCTGATTACCTTGTTTTTTGTTTTGACCCTTTAAGTTGGGGGCGTTCTTCTAAAGTTGCGTGGGAGCTATGTCTAATGTTACATCAGTAATTCTAGAGAGGTTCGGCCGGGGGGATCCACAGAGGTTCATAACATCGGGGTATCAAGTTGTCCAAATATGGTAGCCTACACATGTAAAGAAGCCAGTAGCTGCGTTGTTATTTGCAATATGCTTGCTTGCGTGATTATCTGGCTGTCTGACAAGTGTTTAACATAGAATGGCATCGTTATTATACACGACTTTGCACTGTCTATTTTGGAAGAAGAGATTTTCTTGAAACGACTCTGCTCCATTTGTGACATTGGTTTATAACAGTGTCATTCAGAAAGATATCCTCATATATTGGCCGTCATGTGTTAGACTGCGAATCAGGAATTGCGACAGACCGACCGACCGACCTATTTGATTGGACTATTGCAGAAACAAGCAGCCATTCAAAGCGCGGTGCCACTGTAAATTAACAAGCCTGTGATGAAGTCAGGGCTCGGTAATGGGACTAAGATCTTGTGTGTATAGCCCAATAGTCATCTTGTGTTGTTACTGCCTCTTTCTTATTCTAAGAAGGCACCAATCTGATTCGGTGCGGTAAAGCTAGATCAGCCATTAAAGCAAGGTAGGGAAGGAAGAGAGGTTTAAAGCGACGATCTTCTTTCCCGCCTTGCCTCGAGAAGAGGGAGGAAGATCGGCTTTATGGTAAAACGCTTATAACCGATGTAGTCGGGACGAAAAGGAGGGAGAGTTTCCGTTTTGCTGATTGAATTTTTTTTTATTTTTTTTATTTATTTATTTATTTATTTATTTATCCGATTTTGTATCAACAGGATTAAATCATAATATCATACCAACCCGCATATGTGTACGATCCACAGGAATCGAACTCGCGACCCAAAAGGTGAGGGATATAGTCTCACTAGAGAGTATCTAAATCACTCCGCCACGGAGGCCCCTAACTCAGCATATCCAATTTATCACCCTATCATATTGGGACCAGTGTTATAATAAACGGCTTAAACAATCAGGCAAAGCTATAATATCATCTTCGCTAGCCAAGAGTTTTATTCTGAGCTAATTTGTATTACAACCCTTGACGTTGGGGACATTCAACTAACTCATTGACAATATTGCATATGTTCCCACCCTAACAGACACCAACTCTCCATAAAAAAAATTGTCAAAACTTGAGTTAACATTCAACATATTATCAGCGCTTGAACTCGAAACTTTGTACTATTATCCGCCAGGGGGCGTAGCTGTACTTCTATGTATTTGTGATCGATCTGCCAACAGTAGTATTGCTGAGTAAATAGGAATAAAACTCCTTGATAAAGAAGATTATATTATATGCATCCCATATTTATATGTTCTGTGATCGGGGGAAACGGATAACGAGGTCAGGTAATGGAACAGGCTAACGCCCTTAGTTGGGGAATAGAACCCGACCCTCTTAACGTCATTTAGTACTTGGCCAGCTCTAAACGCCGGTCGTCTATGCTACTAATCAACCAGCTTGTTTTTAATTGGAAGCATGAGTCTGAGTAGTCGTCATACCAAATGTTAACAAAGCAGGTGTAATATTTTACATGTGCTCTGCTGGCTGTGGTAATAAAACATTGCAACACGCAAGTTTATAAGTAAGTTAATAACGAAGCTCTATTTCGGATTTCAACGATTGCAAATTAACCAAGTGGCGGGTCGTTACAGTTCCTGAAGCCCAATCCCTGGCCAACCACATACCGTTAGTAATCACGCTTCACGAGTATTACTAACCTTTGCAATAAAGCGAACGCTACATATAAATTAACCAATTCTGAGCAATACACCCTACTCGCATTTTGATCGATTTAAAATGTCTTCCCGATGCAAAAATGAGATGTGGCGGGAAATACTCTCTCAGTTGGGAACCACCCCTTTGCGAGTATTTAATGAACAGTAGAGAAAGTTTTTCTGGCAAGGTAAGAGGCCATAGGGATTAAATAGTATATTTTTATTCAGAGGCAGGCCTTATTTCCAAAGGTTTCGTACTGTTAGCATTGAAGCTGTATCTCTGCTGACTGTATATATACAATTCAAAACGATGTGTATTCGCACCTTCCACATACGGCAGTTCTTCTGCTTGAAAAACTTAAAATATAGAGTAAGAGTTTTAAATAAAAATTTACAAGAATGAGCATAATGAATTTAAATATATTTTAAAAAGACATATAGGGGCAGCAGAAAAATACATTTATGGAAGATGAAAAGTTGCTCAATATTAGAAAAAAAGTTATGGTAATAACTCTACTTGTCAAACTAGACAGCAGACAGTGGTGTGGACTACAAGAATATGTAGCCAAAGTCAGAAGCCCTGTTTTGAGGTTCTTGAGTCTAGAAATATGCATTTCGGCAGAATTTCCGGTTAAACACTTTGCGGAAAGGGAGATGAAACATTCTGTTTCCTGATCCAGATAATTTCTGTATTTTTTTTTTTTGTATTTTTTTTTTTTTTTCTTCATATTTTAAGTTATTAAGTAAACGGATGTGATGTGAATTGGGACATATGTCTGTTAGGGACGTTTCTTAAGTAAATCAATATTTAAATGTTATGCATCAGTTAATATAAATTTATTATATATGTCTCACTGATTCGAGTGATTCCTCCAGCTTCCGGTATCTTGATTGTTTAGGTTTAATTGCATTTATAAGAAATACACGCTATTTATGGAACGCTAAACGGCCGACTTCTTAAATTGACAAATAGTCTCGCGTTAAACAGACCTTTGTGGCTTTTACTTTGACCTGCAACGAGGGTCTGGTGCCATAAATGGTTATAAAAAAAAAGTAAACACGGTCCGTATACTGTTGAACTGGTTTTTCTAATCAGTTATTTTCAAAATAACGTCAAACATTAAATCGAACCAAAATCCCAAATATTTCATTACAAGTAAATATTTTGTGTATTTATCTATTCCACATAAAAAGAAACATCAAAAATATTATGGAGGTAAAACAATGAGGTTTTTATAAGAAAAAAACAGTGAATTACAGTTAATACTGGCGGTTCGACGTTAATACATTTTTACATTCTTTTTAAAGGTATAGACAGCCTAAGCGGTTAACACAATCGATATTTGTTTTTTTTTGTAGATTTTTCGCCGTTTAGGCCCAGTTCTTATGAATGGGAGGAGAAAATACAAATATGGTTGTCTCTGTGCACCAAGTTCGAGAGAAGTGTTATGCTGTAAGGCCCTTCAGGCCTCTAGCCAATAACAACACGCATAGCGGTCAGCTGACTGCTTTCGAGTGATGCCGAAGAGGGAAATATGACAGTCGAATGTACGATTGGTCAGATTTAGACATTTACTGATTTCTTTTCTTGAATACATTGATAGTGTTAATATCTTAAGGTGAATTCTTACAGTATACTTTGAAGTAACGACGGTGGGGCATGCCTCTCATTCTGTATGTTTTGATTGGTCGATGATTTTATATTATTTGTTTTTTCACCAATCAAAATGCCACAAATAAGAAGAATCCCCTGAAGTCGTAACTACGAATCGCTCCCTGAGAATGTACCTAAAAGGCGCTTTCTCCTGGAACGATTTGTAGAAGCGACTTAAGGGGATTCCCCTTCTTTGCAGCATTGTGATTGGTCGATAAAGATGTTCAAAGCAATCGACCAATCAACACTCCGAAAATAAGGGGGAAATAGTTTCTGTTGATCCCAACTTAAGAAGGCGAATTAAGGCAGACAGAAATCGGCAAGTATGTCAATGTGTTCTGCGGTAGGTTGTAATAACCAAATGGAATAACCGTCATGGTTACACGTATCCCATGGCGGGTCGAAGTTAACGCGAGAAGTAACAAGTCCAAGCGAGACTTCTTGCAAGATTACACGGCACAAAAGTTGCATGGGTAACACAAAATAAACATGAGTTCCGACCAGGGATCAACATAGCGTAAAATGAAATAAATGTAACTGCGAATAATGAGGTCATTTTTGGTATTCTATATTCCGACTACTCTTTGTAGCCATCATCAGAAATATGTCAAACAGTACAGTGCAAAAACACTGATTTACATTCCAGTTATGTACGAAAATTCACATACAAGAAGTTTATTGACACAAACAGGCACTGAGCTGGTATTATGTATAGAGGTAGGATGCGGGAAATAACTGTACCGATGAATTCTATTCACTAACAAACAAGACAAAGTGAGCTCTGGAACTGTTGTGAACAAATTAAACATGGCCGCGAAAGTTTGCCCAGGATATCGTTTAACTGCTTTCGTACTTCGTAATTAATTTATCTTTCATAACATATAAAAGGTTTTAGTTTAATTTAATGTTTTAAATATTTTTTCAATGAACCTGTTACAAACCAACTATGGGGCACGTGTCTATGAACCAGCATTGTTACCAGACCATCGTGGGAGATCGCAAGTTAACGCGAGATGGGTCTGCTTCACGCGAGAATAGCATGACAGGTACACGACAATGTTAAAACCAACCTCCCCCATCCTCTGTCCGTAGCTACATGCCTGAATTAGTTAGCAAATATAAGTTATTAAATTGATTGCTCTTGCAATGTAGGATGTTCTAGGGTAATAAGTACACTGGATCTTCTGTTATGAGCTGCTCCTCTTGAGACATATTATTCGAAAGTATACAAATTGGTTAACACCGTAGAAGATGAAATTTGTAGACGTTCACCCACTCATTACTCTTCACGGGTTCACTTTAAGTATTGGCTATGCAACAGTCCTGTGTTTATTGTAGCAGGTCGTAAAATGGGTATGTTTTCATTATTTACGAAGACTTCTCGTTTCCAGCAATTTGTTGATATGTGCATTTATTTGATCCCTATCAGAATATTATTATCATACATATCAAAATGAACGGCCATTTTGAAATAAGATATGTTTGATTGCTGTATTGCTTGAATACTTAAATGACTGGCAGGCTGATTTTGATTGGTTGGTTAGTTGGTTAGGTGGTTGGCTGGTTGGTGGGTTGGCTGGTTGATTGGTTCTTTGGTTTGTTGATTTATTCATTCATTGATTCCCTAATTGATAGATTCGCTGATTGATTCAATTATTGATGAATGCATTGATCCATCAATTTATTCATCGATTGGTAGACGTATTGATTGATTGACTGAACCATCGTTTGAACCATCTAACTATGACGGGATCCATGACGCAAGGTGATGCGACATCTAAATTCTAGATCGCATATCTGCTTAAAAACTAACGGTGATACACAGTAACACAATGACACATAAATTTAATGACCCGACCCAAATTCCAGTTGGTTAGTTGTACTCCTATTGCGAAAGATAAAATCTTGGTTTAAAATGACTCATATCAATTAAGAAGAGAAAAACGGGTATTGCACAAGAAACAAGAATTAATGCGTGTTATATTTAATGTGAACAGATATGACTCCATCCTTCATTACAAACTCAGAATATTAACAGAATTTATTGCCCAGAACAAGTTAAAAAGGCAGTGGTTTTATTACTTACGAGGCATGCTAACATAAATAATGGTTATCTAACAAACACAGCTATGCGGCTGATGGCCTGCCTTTCTAGCGTCATGGTCCTTTATAGTTCTATTTGCTTTCCCAGGCGGCTTGTCGAATAACAAAAATGAATTTCACTAATTAAGCAATTCTAAAATAGACTTATATTGCCTTAATTGACAAAAATACTAGCATTTAATTATAGGAGAAGGACATTTTCCGAGTGACCAAAATTGAAAGTGTGAGGAAATCCTTCGTTAATAACGAATCCATCCCAAATGCTATTAGCATCATCAAGTAATTTCACCTGATCTATCATATAGTTCATTCTAAGTGTGTCACAACTAGTCTTCCATCAAATCAAACATAGCCGGTTGACGTTGACGCCAGTACTTACTACTTGTACACCAAACTCACTGTACATCGTCAATCGTTACTTGGATAGCTTGTCAAATTTTATGTTTGAAATATGTACGCGACGAAAGAGAAAGTGGTCTGATTCTCTAATCTAGAGTTCAATCCAGGTCCTGAGTTCGATTGAAAATAGCTCCAAAATATACCAGTTCCATATTTGCGTTTCCAGTGTTATGCGAGACCAGTGTTAGCTGTGTAGGGCCTACTGGTTTTGCGGCCCGTTTCGTTTACCAAAGACTCTGCCACAACCGCCATGTAAGTTGAATGACCTTTAACGCATAGTAATCATAGACACCTCGGGGAAAGTGCCAGAGTAAGCCTTCATTAAATGCACATCGTAGTGATATTCGGTTAAATACTGGTACTGAAAGATGGTGCGGTCGTTGCCAGGCAAATAACAGGTGTATTTATACACCGGGACTTTGTTTTGATATCATTCAGCTGGAGATTGATGCGATTCCTTTTTCTAACAATTGGGTAAAAATTTATTAATATTTTTCATTTTATGATGACCCACACTTCACATTTTCAAACTGTTCAGCAGCTGGATTTGTTCACAAATGTGGTCGAAAGTAGAGCTCTTCTTAGGGACCTTCTGGTGGGATAGTGAATGTGATGGTTTATATCAAGGCTGCAGTCTAGGTTTAATAGCTAGACGGTATTTGAAGATTACATAATGATTGTACGCGCCTAGACAGAGGCAGATGAGCCTTGGGGGAGATACCGGTGATTTTTTATTTTTATTTTATTTTTTTTAGGGGAGAGGGGGGGGGGGGCTAGGGAGGAAGGGGTATTTCCTTGTGTTATCTTCATTACATTGAGTACCCGCCACATCTACCGCTTAACACTTAAAGACCGATTCTCAGTGAAGGCTTCATACACTAGCATATCAACTCTATTGAATGAAACCCAGGATCATGCGATACTACGAAAACTAAACTGAATGTTAATCAATATATGAGGAATACAAACAGCGAACATTCCCTTATGTTCTTTTTTAGTCTAAATGACCAAGTGTTTTACACTAAATTGTGGTGTTTTTATTTACATTATCATTCAATACGAGTGCAGCTTTAGTATCTTGCAGCAATAAATGTCAGGGTTTTATTTATTTACCGTTACCGCCTTCGCTGTGGCCTAGAATGCAGAGCGGCCCACTGACCTAGTCACCGGGAGTAGCCTACATTCAGCGCCAGACACCTTTACCTATGAGGGAGGATAAATGCCAACGTGTTTCATTTCTCAAACAATGAATTTTCATCAAAAGTCAAGCATTTACTTATAGCAAATCGTTATCTCTACATTTATTCTAAATATAGAAGTCTGCAACCGCCGATAATCTCATGTCAACGACAGTGTTTTTTTTTTACTAGCTTTTTTAGGCTAGTGAAGTAGGCGGTCGAGAAAATTGCATATTTTTTCCGTTCCGCGCATTTAACCGGCATTTCAAAAATTATCTTTGAAACATGTGTCATCAAGCATAAGATAAAAGCTATTACAAATCTCCTAGGTTTTAACCGGCCGCCGCTGCCGTAGCAAATGATTTTAAAAAAACAAAGTTAAACTTTTTACCAAATTGTTAACGTGACTCAACAAACTTAATTCTGATCATGCGAGATCGCATATATGTATAACGACAATAGCCAGACAGATCTGTGTTACACCGTGCCGAGAATCTTTGCAAGCAGTCTTTTGATTTTATCGTACATATAGTGATAACTACTGTGACAAGCGCGAGACAAGACAGGACAAGCACAAGACGTCACAGAAAGACATTACAAACAGACCGGTTTCATGGATTCATGGAAGAAGCTGTTTACCTCTCACTAATGACCTTGGGTTTGAATAGCTACAGCTTATTTATTCTATCTCTGTTAAATGTGGAATCACTTGATTTGTATTGTATGACGATTCCATTCCGAGCTCACTATTTTGGGGGAAATTACACTGCAACAACAACTATCTGATTGTTTCGAAACGACACAAAACTCACGTCACTACATAGAAGGCATCGCTTGATCAGATTTTATATTCCTATGAAAGTTTTGAAAGAACGTAATGCATCGGATCATACAACCGGAACAACCTTGGGTTCGTTATACGCATAGTGCAAAGTCGATGGCAGGTATCAGCAACCCCACTTATCCGTGTAAACTTTCTCCGAACCTTTCGTTGATAGTATGCTGCTAAACTATATACAAGTGTTTCTGTATAAATTGCTGTCAGTACAGAAGACTTGTATAATCCACACAGATGATAAACAAAAAGTGAAGAGAGACATTTTGTTCCAATATGATCCTAATATTTGTGTCATGAAAACAAATCAATGATGAATCTGGAATATTCATGATGTGCATAAGTTGTTTTTAACTGTTAAAATAATTGGCCTACATATATGCTTCTGGTCAAACATTCAGACTGTATAACAATCTTTATCACTTGTTATAGGTTTAGAAAACACTCAGATTCAGTCTTATATAAACTGCCAGAGTCAGGAACGCCCATTGTCTCAGAGAGTTCATCTAGATTATTTGATGATTCGTCGGGAATTATTTAAATCGACACCTCTGTATGGCAAGCCGTTTTATCACTTCTACCTTTATTCTACATATGTCGAATTAGTTTTTCTTTTATTTTAATTACCGGTATGTAAAAAAAAGATTCTACATATGTGAAATTCTGTTTAACTTATGTTGAAAAGATTTTCACTTATGTGAAAAACAATTTCAAATATGTTAAATAAAAAAGTATTTTACATATGTAAAATTCTTTCAACATATTGTGAAATTTTTCCAATAAGTAAAATAAAACACCAAAACCTTACTATTTTACTTATGTGGAAAAGAATTTCACTTATGTCAAATACACTTTTATTTTAGATTTGTACAAAAGGGTTCCAAGAAACTAAGAAATGTTTTCTCACTACAGTAAGGAACCATATCCAACCTTCATTTGTGCTCCTATCGTCTTGTGGAGACTTTCAAGGCGAATGTAAAGACGATAGGAATATATTCCACATGCTGTGCAAGTTAAGCCTCAGGAAGACAGCTGATCAGAAAATGGTCCACTATACCGAGAAAACAACAACAAAGCAAAGCGCACGCTGTGACCTATATTAATAGTAGTAGGGTCAATATATGGACAATACCCCATCAACCCCCCAAAAATTGCTACAAAAGGTTTCTTAACTGATTTTGATAGGTTTTAATGTACTTTTTAACATACTGAAAGTTTACCAAAGTAGGACCCCCGGAAAA
>JAVFBW010170636.1:0-11164 GCA_034783835.1 Mopalia ciliata
TTCTAAGTATATGTCAATATCGATTAAAGTTTTATACTCTAACGAATAGGTGAAATTTGGGTAAAATAGGAGAAATATAAATAATAAACATATCAAACAAGTAAATGCAATGAGTTATACTCAGTTTACTATTCCATATTTTATCTGACAAGGTAACCGTTGAGTGTTGTCATCGTTATATAATTACTCCATAGAAGATCATTTCTATCAGCAAGTCCAAATATACCTGTAAAATTCCAATATTAAATATATAAAGAAACTTTCAAATATACATTTAGTTTGCACAAAGTGATACTCAAAATCTATGCCTTTAATAACCGATTTTCCTGTGAATATTTTCCCTATTAAAGCGACTAATATGGGCATATACAGCTGATTCCGAATGTGGGTTCGAAAAAGTATCACGCGTGTATCTACAATCCATATTTTAACTATAAGTCATTATCTGGTGGGAAATATTTTATACTATAATAAGCCTATATTACTTCTAATAGAAAATTCTAAGTATATGTCAATATAGATTAAAGTTCTGTACTCTAACGAATAGGTGAAACTAAGGTAAAATAGGAGAGAAATAAATAACAAATAGCCATATCAAACAAATAAATTAAAAAAGTAAATGCAATCAGTTATGTTCAGTTTACAATTCCATAGGTAAATATTTTAATTATCTGACAAGGTAACCGTTGATTGTTGATTTCGTTTTTAATATCATCGTTATATAATTATTCCATAGAAGATCATTTCTATCCGCAAGTCCAAATATAGGCCTACCTAGCTGTAAAAGTTCAGTATAAAATATATAAACAAACTGTAAAATAGACATCTAGTTTAGTTTACCCAAAGGGATACTCCAAATCGTTTCCTTAAATATCCGATGTTCCTTTTTCCTGTGAATATATTTCCCATAAGCAACTAATATAGCAGAAAACAGCTTAGCCCTATAGTTGGTGACCTACTTTGCTGGCAGTGAGTGACAGGTCAAGGGCGGTCCGCGCTATTGTATGACTGTCACTGTGCGTAGCAACCGATGTAAACTTTGTCATCCTTGTGCGGGATAGCACGTTTTAACTATCATTTTTGACGTGTAAACAAGCATGACTTACTTTTTAAAGTGATGTATGCCCGTTTCTGGCAACAGGATGAGCTAGTGAGTTACAGCAAAGAAAGCAAATCTTTTAACTGGATAACATTTATCGTGGTGAATAGATTCGCTGTTGTGAAGAAACAAGATGGCGACTAGTGCCAAAATGTCGTACAACTTCTATCAGAATGGAAAGTACGGGACACTGCCTCAAAACACAACGAAAGACATGGAAGTCACTCAAGATATGCACCTTAAAATGTCTAAAAAGATTGCACAGCTAACAAAGGTAGGTTAAAAAGCACCTGTCAAGATGGGTACCGTTTTCATCGAATCTACGAAACTGTTTCAACAACAACCCAGGCACTACAGATAGCATGCTCTGAGCCCGGTAGTACTGGTGTACGAAACTGAGTACTTTAGTTTCACTATAATGTGCTTTATCTATCTTGGGGCTAACTTGTGACATAGTGATCACCTGGTCATATAAGATTTGGATACATCATCATAATTAGGAACTTAAAAACGATCTAAATTAATAAAATAATAGATGGATACCTGTTTTTAAACTATAATTTTTTGTAAGACAAAATTACATATTAATAATGACTATTTATATTATATGGACCAGGACAGTTTTAATAAACAAAGACAATGTTTTAAAAGCTGAACTGTTCTGAAATGAAAGCCTGGATGGGTACTTATATTGGTTTGGCCATAGCTGAGAAAATCAACTCTGTGGACATTTTATATCATCTTGCCATTACCATTGCCGCAAGAGCTGAGAAGCCATCTATGTTTAAAGGGTGATATGACACTTTTTTTTTGCGACAAAAAATTCTGCCAAAGGTAATACAGTTATAACATGAAATCAACAGTTGATGACAATTGCCTAACGCAGTTCACACAATTATAGTCCGTCATCTGACCAAAAAGTGGGGATCAAATATATATGGAGCTTAATTCACTTGAACTTTTAAAGCAAAATTATGTTTAATAATTGTCATACCTTGTGCACACTCAGATTCACTTCATATTCAAATTCACATGAATTTATTTCCATTTATTCAAACTGTTCATGTCCATTCGTGTTTTTTATATCTTTTTTCGATTTAATCTTATTAATGAATATAGTCCAGTATATGTATGTAATGTCTCTTTATGAGAGCTTAAATCCATGTTATATCAACATTGGGTATTAGACAGCATCCAGGCAACAATACATGTGTGTTTGCCTGTTGAATGTCCAAACATACACATGTATGATATATATCCCAATGTTCAGGCTAATTTGGCAAGAGCATGTAGTTGTATAAGACAGCATTGTCCAAATAATTGATATAGAATAAAATTAATAATAAGCTTATAGAATTAAATAAATAATTTAGATGATATTTATCCCAGTTAATGACAGCAGTACCTATTCACAAATACTGGTGACATGAGGCCACTTTATAATTATTCAATATATTCTTTTCTGTTTTGAATTTGGAGAATGACCATGAAAAAGTTGTCAGTTTTTTAATTAACAGGCTCCATAGATTTATATTTTAAGTTGGAACGAAATAGCTTTCATTGGGGACAACATTTTTTATAAACTGAGCCACCACCCCTCTCCCCCCAACAAATGGCAACAATTTTTTAAAATATTAAGCAGTTCAAGAAATTGTCGGTCACATTCCAAGTTCAACACAATTTTTTCTGAAATTTGTCATGGTTAAATTACCAACCATGGATGTGGTGAATATATTTGTTTGTTTGCAGCGTGGCAAGGGTGAGAGGGCTGCCACATTGTTACGTAGGCTGTCCAGAACTCTAGCTAATAAGAAGGGCATATATATCAGTCTGTCAGCTGACTATTTCTCAGTGACGTTGAGGGATAGTCAGTTTGATAACATACAATTTGGAGAGGAATAAGCCAAGTTAAAAGAGGATTTTTGGCAGAAATATTTATCTATTGCTTTGTTGTTTTGAATCATTAAAAGAGTCCCACCCCTTCAGTGTTAACTGAACTCAGAAAATATGTTTTTAAACATATGCTGCATGTAGGTGACATCGCAATATATGGCAGATATGGCTGTGATTTCATCTTCATTACTTTTTTGCATTAAAGTTATTTTTGTATCGACACATTTTTTATTTTTCTTTGAACATAATTAATAATTCTTTTAGAATGTTTTAAAATAAGTATTGTTTTTTGGTTGCTATTCAAACATTATACTTCTTGGAGTAAACTTTAAAAGTATTATTTTTATTTCAGCTTTGGCATACCGTAGCTGGGCCTTCATTACGTTTTTCTTTTGCAACCAATTAACTTCAGTTATATTTATTTTTTCAGGTTATTTATGCCCTCAACACAAAAAATGACGAACATGAAGCCATTGTTGCAGCTCTTAAGGAACAGCATGAAGAGGAAATGCAGCAACTGTTATCCGAAACGAAGGACAAAATTGAGCTTTATAAAACTAAAATCTGTAATGAAACAGAATATAAAAATAAGATAGAAACCTTAGAAAGGTGTATTTCAAAATATGAGGAACAGAAAGATGAGGCATTTTCGGAAATATTAGCTTTTAAACAAAAAGCTGAAGAAAGAGAAATAAGTTTAAAAAGCGAACAGTCTCAGAAAATATTAACTTTATCACAAGATGTTCTTGCCATGAAAAGAGACTTTGAAGAACAGCTTCAGAAATTTTCGGATTATCAACTTAAAGTTGAAAGTGATCGTCAGCATAATTCTGAAGAACTTCATAAACACCATGAACTAGAAAAACAAAAGTTAAAAGAATTATACCAGTCACAAAGTGGAGATTTTGAAAGTGAACGTGCTAAGCTAGAGGAGATACATAAACTCAATGTTGTCCGGCTTGAGGAGCAATGTGAAGCTTTAAGGACAGAGAAAAATAAAATGATTGAGGACTATGAAGGTAAATTGAGTAAAGCCCAAGCATTTTATGACAAAGAGCTTTCTGTGTTAAAATCTAATCAGACAGACCAGTTCGAAAAGGAACTTGAGAGGATACGAAAGGAACAGGATAAGATGAAGAAAGATTGGGCTGTCCAGGAAACTGAGTATAAACAAAGGGTCGACAGACTGATTGAACAGATATCAACTGGAGAAGAAGAACTCTCCTCATATAAACAACAACTGGAAGGATTACAGGCCTCAGTAGTAGGAAAAGAAGATGGAATGTCAGAATTACAAAAACAGGTTAGTTTTTATCTCCCTGATTTTAATGCTAGTACATGTATCAGGTCTTAGTTAATATTGTTTAGAGTTTTCAAGACCCCCCATGTACCAATTTTATTTTCTGTGTAGAATTGTTATTTATGGCAAGTAAGAAAACTTATTACATTTTTATGTGTACGTTAAGAGCATTTTTTGTTGATCTTGCCAATAAACACAATTTATTTTTGAAAGGAATTTTTAAAAATCTGCAAAGATTACAGATGAAGTATGTGATGTAACTGCTACTTTTTGTATTGCTCCCTTTGATCATTGACCTGTTTTTGTCTTGTCTTTGTTTGTAGCAATTGTTGTGGTCTTGAGGCTTGTTCAGTATGGCGTTAAACCCAATCATTCAATCAAAATAATTAATATAACTGTACATATATTAAACAGTATATTAATCATGCAGACCTGCCTACTCAGTGTTTCTGTGTATTCTGGAGTGTTTTGTACGCATAATTAATGTGGAATACACCAATAGGCAATAAAAATACTCATATAAATTATATCCTGTGCTATGCTGTAATATAAAAACACATAAAAAGGTAAGAAATTATTCCTAAAAAACTGAGGCCCTCTGGCTTAGGGCATTTGTTTGAAGAGGGACACTGTCTTTACTTACATGTAGCGCTGGTAGAAAATTAACTTTCCAACATTATGTACATCTTGGTTGTGCTAGAATCAATTATTGTTGGAATACACCGCCTTCATACATGTGAAATACCTTAAGCATGGTGTAAAACACCAATCAATGAATCGATCAGTCAATCTTTTATCATAGGCAGGTCTGTAAATGAGTGATCTCTTGCCCTCGCTGTGATGCCCTGGTGCTCTCATAGCTCAGGGACAACATAAACCTGGTGTTGTGTCCTGTGATTTATCTTCTACTTGTCGCCAGTGACATCAGGAAATGTCACAGGGCTGGCACCCCATCATATTATATATCTATATATGCAAATCTGAATTATGGCACTAACCCCAAATCCAAGAAACAAAGAAATTAATCATGTTCAAGTGGTATACCAACTATGTCAAGTTTGAAAAGTTTTTTGAAGAGATGTATACATTATCTCTCTTAGTTATAACACAGTAAGCAATAAGTTGAATAAAGATCTATCTTTCCACTATAGAAACCGTAAGTTTTTTGGTACCTTTTAGTACATGTACATATAGACTTCAGGCATTCTTGGATTATGTTACTAGATATCTGTTGTTTTTATGCTGTCTACTGGAAGATGTTTTTTTCTTCTTCTCTGAGTGAGCAGTAAGGTGCATATACAACATGGTTACCAGATGGCAGAGTTAGACAAACCTACACCATGGTAGATTAAGAAACGGCAGGAGTGTAGATGATTGTGTAAAGGAAAGTTTATACCTTGAGTAAACATATCTTGTTTACTAAGTACTTAAGTGAAAGACAAGTCAATTGCCTTGTCTTAGTTATATTAGTTGAATGTGAGCAGTAACACTATATATACATCCTTTTAATGCACCAAAATAATAGAAGTCTAAATTAGTGTCACATAAGTCACATAAAATAATTAATCTATTTTCTCTTCTGGTGAAGATAATTTGCTAAAGGATTAAATAGTAACAAATATACATTTTGTTTGGTCCCAGGATTAATAAAACTGCAATAATTTAAACAGTTTATAAATCTAAATTAAAACATTCAACATTTTTTTTATTATATAAAATACACTTGAGTTGAACATTGCGTTATATATCAGTCAATCAGCCAATCAATCAAAACAACACAATCAGAATGTGGTATCCTATACACGGCTCAGATGTGTTCACAAAAACTTCAGAAACAAGTCTTATACATCAACCCAAATATATATTGTATGGTAACTTTTAATTATTCTATGTTAGTAACATGTATGCACTACATGTATATAGTACATGTACTTCTGTCTTCAACTCTTCATAATGATGTATTCAGGCCAGGAAGAGAAAGGACGTACAATTTTAAAATCAATTACTGAGTAACATGAGGGTAGAACATTTCCCCTCCTGTCAATTTCCCCCATGTCATTTTCCACGCTTTCCACCCCACCCCTGACCCTGTATTCAAATATTACAATTACAGTGTCTCAAAACCCTAAAATGTGTTTTTGCATCCATATAAAATCCTTCAATCATATTCCTTGGAACCATTTTCTGAAAACTGTCCTAAGGGCATTTTTATATTAGGGAGGTGGTTATTGGGGTGTGGGTTGGGGGTGGTGACAAGGGTGTTCTGTCCCTACCACTAATAACATAAAATGCTTCTCACCATTACTTGTCAGACAGTCTTTCAATTTAAATAAGGTTCTAATTTATCGTGATTTGTTGTATCCCTTCCTTTGATTTAGTATTATAAATAGTATTTCATTTAAATATGGACTTGGTAGTGAATGATAATCTGATAGTCTTTCTAATATTTTTTGTATCTTCAGTACTTTATGACTTTATTTTGAAAGATTATGGTTCTCAAATATCCTCAACATAAGGTATTATATTTTAAAAAATGTCAATACCTGGTTCTCATCAGTTTTACTCTATCTGGAAAATATATACCAATTCTTTGATGCGTATCTAAATTTGTGTACTAATGTTTTGAAGTGTGACTGAGAAGAGGAAACCAGTGTGACCATGTGTTTGTGGATGTGTTAGATAGTGTGTAGGTTCTGGGGAGTACAGTATGATTATTATTGACAGGTGCAGCAGGCAAGGGATGAGGCAGCTCAGGCTTTGACAAGGTTGAGGGAACAGGGAGCTGAGCTGCTGGCTTCCAAACATCTGTGTGAACAGCAGGGGCAGGACCTCCTTAACAAGTCAAGTGAGTACTGATAGGGGCTCTTCACTGGTCTGCTAACCAGGGCGTTAGTCTGTTATCTTTAGACTGCCACCAAACAACTCATAGTCCATTTATCTTTGCTCTAATGCACATGTAGTGCAATGCCTGGAATGACAAAAATAATAATTATGATAAAAAGTATTTTACGGGTGTATCATATTTAAAGTATTTCTTGTAGCATTTCTATCAGAAAAAGTTCAAATCCAAGTGCCAACATTGCAGTTGATATTCCTTCATTCTTGTACATAGACTGAATAATAGAAAATCTCAATGTTTTGATAATATGATCAGGTGGTTCCAAAATATGGTTCACTCTATATTTCTGTGATTTTGTCAGTTCTTAAAGCTCTCAGGCAGCTGGCATTAGTATTTATCACAAATATGCAGAGTTTTTTTGATAAATTAATGTTTTTATAGGTTTGATAGGAGAATTAGAGGCTACCCGTCTTCAACAAGAGTCTAGTATTAATGACTTGCAATCAGAGATAAACAAACTGAGAGATAAAGAAGCCTGGTTGGAGAGAGAAAGGAGAGATTTAGAAAATAAAAAACAGACAGATGCTCAGACATCATCAAGCAAACATCGATCCTTGGAACAGGTACATCTCATTATGACTTTAAACCCCCCCAAAAATATTTTAGATTAACTTGTGTAGATACTGGCAAAGATCTTTCTCTTGATAATCTGGGTGTATCTCCTGGTTAATTGTCGTAGTGTACCGTTATAGTACTATGCATGCAATAGTATTAACCTTTCTGAGGTGGGAGTGCCCGTCCCTTTGGTTCAATGGTAAGCGGGGCGGCCTACTAATCCAGCTTCAAAGTACCACTCACAAGGTCGAGTCCACCTGCTGAATTCAGCCATGAGTGAGTCACACAATATGGTTCCAGCAATTGCCGCGCCAAGGTAATTTTTAGGTTTCCTCCTGGTTTCCCACCATATATAGGTAAGGAACAGTGTGGAGTGGACGGTATGTTGTCATATAAATGAACACCCTTAAGTTTAAGTTTAACCCCAATCAAACAACCAAACAAATGCTGATTTGAGATATGATCTTGGGGGTAATACTGGCTATGCTGGAAGGATGTAAGTTGGATAGCTGCCAGTCTTTTTTCAGAAAGTTGCCAGTCAGTTGTCCAATAGTTGCCAGTTAATGCCAGTGTTATTGTGGATCCATTTTGGGTCTACTATCAGGGTATTGGTGAAAAATAATTAGCTACTTAGTAAAGTGGAAAAAACCATTTAAAAAAAAAAAAAAAATGCAATTCAGAAAACATTAAATTAAAAAAAAGCACATCAAGGAAGTTTGAAACTTTGTATTTACTTAAAATAATGCATTTTATGTTTTCTTTAAACAAGCAGGAAAAGTTCGCGAAAGTTTAAATTTTAATCTCAGCATTGATACTTTAATTTGATATGAAATGTATATTTATTTCTACTCTGCTTTGAACAGTCCCTTGAAGATATTTCTATCGAGAAGCAGACAATGAAAGAAAAGTATGAAAGAGAAATCAAAAGTTTAAACGAGAGACTCGCAGAGTTACAGAAATCATTAACGTCCAGTCATTCAAGCCAGATTGATCTACTTCAACAACAACACCAGGCTGGGCTAGAGAAACAGAAACAGACGGCAGAACAAACACTTCTTGATACAACTAATGTAAGGAAAGAGGGACAGTCATGTGCTTTTTGTGATTTATTTTAGCTTTTTTATATCAATGGTTATTAGTTTTCTACCTGATGCCCATTTGAAATGATTGGTAATTATTAAATAAAAAGTAAATTTGCTGACTTCATGCCCCAAATGTCTATTTACATTGTATCAATTAGATAATTTATGTTCTCTACTCTAATAATGGCGGTCTCTGATTTTATGCAGTTTGTTACAATCCCATTCCAGGTTTACTAAGCAATGAAGGACTGTCACTTTTCTAACAATGGTTGTACATGTTGTACATGTATTAGTTGTATTAGTGGGGATATTGGTGGCGTGCATCAATCAATCGATATCAATCAATAATCTGGAAGTTTATCTACTGTTTGTGTTGTCTTTGTTTGATGTTTAACGCTGTACTATTAAAGGGTATTTTCATTAATATGATGGCGGTAGATTCCAGTAATAATTTACACTAGCATGACCAAGATGTGAAGCGTTTCCATAATGTTGGAAATTTAATTTTCCTCAAGTGCTAAGTAAAGACAGCATTATTACTCACCAAACTAACTGCCCTTAGCCAGAGGGCTGTCCTCCCTTGGGAGCAGTTCATTGTCACAATATATCATATGTGAAATAAAATATATAAGTGAGCACAACTCTAATCCTTTCATACTGTGGGTGGTTAGAGGGAGATTCCCTGGTGCTCTCGGAGCTAAAGGGGAACAGGAAGCTGATCTGTTTGTGGTGTCTGTATTGTGTCCTGTTATGTAGTTGTCCTGTCTTATCTTTGTTTGTCCATCACCCATTGGGCTGGCACGAAGTCATATAAGTGAAATGCCCTTGAGTACGATGTTAAACCCCAGTCAAACAAATAAACAAACCAATCATTCCATCAATTCAAAGATTTTCCATGGTTTGTGAAATTCCAGGTAATGATTACTGATGACATTGTTACAGGTGTTACCGATTCAAAGATTTGTCATGGTTTGTGAAATTCCAGATAATGATTACTGATGACATTGTTACAGGTGTTACCGATTCAAAGATTTGTCTTGGTTTGTGAAATTCCAGGTAATGATTTCTGATGACATTGTTACAGGTGTTACCGATTCAAAGATTTGTCATGGTTTGTGAAATTCCAGGTAATGATTACTGATGACATTCTTACAGGTGTTACCGATTCAAAGATTTGTCATGGTTTGTGAAATTCCAGGTAATGATTACTGATGACATTGTTACAGGTGTTACCGATTCAAAGATTTGTCTTGGTTTGTGAAATTCCAGATAATGATTTCTGATGACATTGTTACAGGTGTTACAGAAACAGTTGGATGAACAGGCAGACAAACTGACACGAGAGAGAGATTCGGTTATATCAGAGTTTGAACAAACAAAGACAGAGCTGTTAGATAAGCTAAAGAAAGCTGAAGAAGAGGTGAGTTAACAAGTTTTTAAAATCTTAAAAAGATTTAATTATATTCTATTTAATTTTGCTCTCATCAGAATGTTAATTACATTAAATTTTTAAGTTTGGCAATTTACCAAAATGGTAAAAAAAAACGAATATTAGATTATAACATACATTGTAAGTAATTTTTATTTATAGTTTGTATTTATAAACCAGGAAGGTTTGTGTAAATTATTGAAATTAATTCAGGGGTGTAGTAACTTGGATGCCCATATATTTGTCAAACTGAAATGTCTTTAGTGAACCCCATGTAAAGATTTTTGATATATATTTTATAGTTGAGGAGACTGGAGTCGGCCGTGAAGGACAGCGAGAATGGATTAGGATCAGCCTCCGTACACATTAACAATCTAAAGGAGGCCTCAGCTAGATTAAAACAGGAGTTGGACAATAGTAGAGATGAGGCTAAACAAGCCAGGATTAGTGCTGCTAATCTACAGGTAAAAACATAACATGTTAAAATAATTGTGCATCTAAATGAGGTTAAAATAGGAGTTGGATAATAGTAGAGATTAGCCTAAACAAGCCAACATTAGTGCTGCTAATCTACAGGCCTTATTTTTTCACATGCATGGTCGTTCAGGTTACGTGGAAGTTACGCAAATGAAAATTCACGCGAATGGTCACCGTTCACCCAAAATAAGTCAGGGTGCTCACCAGGCTTAAAATATACCTTAACATACACAAGAACTTGTCATCTTTACCCCGATCTGAGAGCCAGACAGTCAGTCTGTGAGGTCGCTCAGCTGATTAGTATTATAACATACCCCCTACTGCTGGCATCCAATTTACAATGTAGTATGGAAAGTTTTGAAACATTGTTTCCTGTGGCAACTATATCCCTTCCATCAATTAAAAAGTTATTTGTCAGAAATATACACTA
>JAVFBW010170647.1:0-11164 GCA_034783835.1 Mopalia ciliata
AAGTCCCGTATTTGTTTTACGCTTAGAATTTGTTTTATTAACTTACAAACTTGCGACTCTTCATACAAGTTATTTGAGCTGTGACGTAGGCAGGGGAAACACCATTCGGAACAATCTGCGGAGGATAATGACGATTCCGTGGCAGATAATGACGAATCCATACCGAGGATATACAAAGAATTGCTAGATAATGAGAAATAACAAAATGGCAGCCAGGTTTCTATAGATACCAGTCACGTCAGTGAATTCCCCTGGTGACGTCACTCGAGAACACAGCTGACTCTGAATAAAAAATCGGATGTTCGAATCCCAATTTCTCCACATGTATGCCGAATTTTTTAATGAAACAAGTTGCCAATCGTTCAGTGAATATTGTACTATTTTTATACGTTTTCTAGGTGTAAACCATTTGGGAAGACCTTTAAACCCAAATGAAGCCAACATACAATTCACAAATCTGCAATACATGTTTGTCTTTGTAGTGTTTCATTGCTCCCTTTAGAACTAAAATGGAACCAATATCAGAATGGCTTGCATGTTGCTTGATCGAATCGTCATTTGTTGCTCTTTAGCAATTGTTTACGAACAATAAATTGTTATAAATTCATGATATTTTACATGTTAGATGTGGCACGAGCGGATGACATGGTACCTCCAGGAAAGACGAAGACATATTATTGGACTATGTCGCGAACCATGGCACCCACACATGATGACCCAGACTGCCTGACACACATGTATACTTCCGGTGTGAACCCTGTGCGTGATACCTACAGTGGTCTGATTGGTCCAATGCTAGTTTGTAAACGGGGATCCCTAGATCTAACCAAACATTCCCAGCAGGTATAAATTCAAAAAAATACAATAACAATCTAGAAACGTTTTGAAATTATAACTTAAAAAACACAATAACATGGAAGGTTAAAAAAACATATCAGTATTTTCTCTTTAAGGTTTTCGTGGAAGGAAAGTAATTGATTATATCATTAATTATCTGTCAATGGGCTATAAAGTTTAATTCGCTATTAGACGACTCCCTCCACGTTGGGTGTCTTTAAGTAGCTATTAGCGATTTAAGCCTTAAACAGTATATATTTTATGAAAGCTGTGATACTAGAATAATTGGATCACCAGTGCATAAAGGAAGAACCAAGTCCGTGCTCCTATCAATATCTTCTATATCGAGTATATATATATTGATATAGTTTGTTTGATTTACTTTTTAAGTGTAGAAGGTTTAATTGAATACAGAGCAGAGTGAAATTTTAACTTTAATCACTCCGCTGCATATTTAAAATCAATGCATTTTTGTAAGGTTCTTTTTTAATTCACCCGAAAATCTCAAATTTTATTTTCAGAGTGTTATAGATCGTGAATATTTCTTGCTTTTTTCTGTGATCGATGAGAATCTCTCCTGGTATCTAGACGACACCATTGATCAGTTCATGGAAAAACCCAAAAGCGTGGATAAATCTAACAAAGGGTTTCAAGAGGCCAATAGAATGCACAGTGAGTACATTAATCACTGTTTTACCCAATGTATAGCTATATATAATTATTTATATATATATTTTGTTTATATTATTATTTTTTTTTTTTTTTTTTTTTTTTTTTCAAATCTTGGGAAATTTTTCATTTTACAAATTTGCATTAACTTTTGAGTCGAATTTACCATTTGGTAGTCATAGAAAGCTTTGAATCTCTATTTATGATACTCCTTCGATTTGTGAATAATTAATTTCGCAGTGATCAAATAATTCAGCCAAGGAAATTCATTTCACTTCAGTAATAGTTTTCAATTTACTGTTCCTATATGTTTTTGTTCCTTCATAGGTATCAATGGTCTTACTTATGGAAATCTGGAGGGTCTAGAGATGTGTAAAGGAGATGAAGTGAGCTGGCATGTGTTAGCCCAGGGATCTCAAATTGACATACACTCCCTCTACTGGTACGGTCACACAGTATTAGAGGGAGATAACCGAAAAGCTACCGTCACTGTTCAACCGGGGTCACACCATACCTTTACAATGGAAGCGGACAAAGAAGGTTAGTTCCATCAATATTGTGACGTACACACTCGGAGAGGATGGTCCCAATGTTGATTTAAATGCCAGGGATAAAACGAACAAGCTTTCATCTTCAAAAATAATTATATGTTAACCCTCGACCAACATAATACGTCTGTACGGCCTAAACTATCGTACAACCATCACCTAAGTTTATTGTTTTGATCACAAAATATCTATTCCGCCTTTTAGTCTTTAAAGCTATGATTGTTTACTCTCATCCATCACCTGAGGTTATTGTCTATAACATAATGTCTATGTCGCCTTTTGGTCTATAAACTATTATTGTTTACCCCCGATCTTAGGGTGTCTTACCCCCGATCTTAGGGTGTCGTCATCATAATATGTCTATCTACCGGTATGGCCTTTTGGTCCTTTAAACCATAATTGTTTACTCGCGACGGACACATCAGGGCAAATTCGTCATCATAATACGTGTGTACCGGTACGACCTTTTGGTCTGTAAATCCATAATGGTTTACCCGCGACCCCACCTGAGGTGATTGTCTTTATCACTTAATGTCTATGCTTTCGGTCTTTTGAACTACCAGTATAATTGTTTACCCTCGACCACACCTGATGGGATCGTCGTCATCACAATAATCTGTCCGGCCGTTTGACCCTTAAAACAAATATCTGTCCAGTTTTCCTCCCACAATAATGCTGGCCAATGATTCTTAATTGGTGTTTAACCCTGGGGTTTATCACATCAATAAATAAAGTAGATGTAACAGATATATATAACAGCAAATTATAGTGAGAAAAACCTCTGTGCCCACACCAAAATCCATTATCACGGTCTCCACACCGAGCTCGCCCAGGAAACCGCCTGGAGTAGAACATACCACAAAGGACAATGTTAATGCCTATGAGACAGATAGCGGAACAAAGCATAATCAGGTATCAATGTTGATGTGTCAGTATGAATCCATAGGGACTGGTCATGACTCATTTCGTAATTTATACAGTAAATCTGCTTTTTCGATATCATGTTCATCAGAAGAATTAAGAGTACAAACTTTTCTTTAACCAGCTCAATCCACATGATTAAACGCACTAAGTAGCAGTACTGTTATTTTCCATATTTAGGAGATTGGGCTCTTGTATGCCGGGCACATGAACATTACAACTCAGGGATGACCGCTGTATTCCATTCACAAAAGTGTGACGATGGTTACAGACATAAAAAGGATTTAGCCGCCGACATTGAGGATGAACAGAGCAATCACATTCCAACGAACCCAGAGAAGACATATTACATTGCAGCGGTAGAAATTCCGTGGAATTATGTCCCGGATCGAAGAGATTCAGTTCAAGACGGACCCCTCATTGATGATCCCAAGCAGTAAGCTACATGTCTTTGCTTTACTAACAGAGGAATCGTGGTAGTACTTCAATAACCTATTCGCTTCAAAAATTCTCCCAATATAAATAACCCAAAGGTCCCGTGTTCGAATAACGGTGTATACTGGAGGCAAGCAAAGTTTTCTCTCTTCGTTTATTCAAAATATTTTTAAAAAATTATATAATTTGCTTAATATGATACAAAAATAGAGTATACAATAAAAGCCTAGTACCTATTCACCATTTGTCTGTACATTTGTTTTATATCACTTGTTTATTTGTTTTATTCTATCTATTTTCAGCCGAGCCTATCACTATACTAGAGAGGATGATGGATTTTTGGGAACAACGTACAAGAAGGTTGTTTATCGCAGATATATAGACAAACATTTTTCACAACAAATAATTGAGCGAGGTGATCAAAAATATGTTATGGGACCAATGATTAAAGGGGAGATCGGTGACGTCATTCGTGTTGTTTTTAAAAACATGGCTACAAGGCCGTACTCTATACACGCTCAAGGTGTAGCATATAACAAATCATCAGAAGGAGCGGCCTATCTAAATGTCTCTTACTCTGACAGTGGAATCGTTGAGCCTAACCAGACCTTCACGTATGTATGGGATGTATTGCCAAGATCTGGTCCCGGAAGGAAAGATTCTGACTGTGTAACCTATATGTATTACTCAGGAGTGGATCCAGTGAGGGACACGAACTCTGGTCTGATTGGGCCACTTATTTTATGTAACAAAAGATCTATTATGGGGAATGATTTGAGAACTAATAATGTTAAAGATTTCCCACTTCTGTTTGCAATATTTGACGAAAATCTCAGCTGGTACTTAGATGAAAACATCGACGCCAATGAAAAGAATAAGAATAAGACGATTGACAAAACCAAGAGCGAGTTTATTGAAAGTAACAGAATTCCAAGTAAGTTGTCTCCGTGTATCGTTCAGAAGAATTCTGATTATCTTTTAATTAATCTCAGAACAAAATTTATATTAGACTTCTGTTTTTTTACCGAGGTGTACTAATTGACTGCAATCTGGAAAGTTAAAATAGCTTACAAGTGTTGGCAATGCATACATTGTTTGCTGTCATGGTTTGTGGGGTTTTTTTGCGTTTTTTGTTTTTTGTGGGTTTTTTGTGTGGGTTTTTTGTGTGTGTTGCAGGAATGGTGGTAGTGGGGATAATTTGATAGTTATTATCAAATTTCAATGTTTACTGCTAATGTTCTCTTCTTTTATTTCAGGTATAAACGGTTTATCGCTGGGCTCTCTTCAAATAGGGTTAAATGTTAAAGATGTTGTGGATTGGTACCTTATGGCAATAGGAGATGAGAGTGATATCCATTCTATTCATTTTCACGGACACACTTTTATCCAATCAAAGAGCAGACAACATCGCAGAGATACTATAGGACTATTCCCAGGAACAACAGAAACCATTCGCATGGAAATTGACAATATCGGTGATTGGCTATTGCATTGTCATGTGAACAAAAAATCTATGATAGGAATGGAAGCGATATACTATGTCAATCCCTTGCTGGGTATTGGTCATTCGAACTGAAATAGTAGATGCAACATCAGTATAAACTACGATTTACAAGCGGTGTGTCCCTGATGAGTTATGCCAGAGAAAATTACAAAATTGTGTAATTAGAAACCGTATCCCCCAAATTTAAACTGCATGTTCCTAGTATTTGGTTAAACATTGATTTTCAAATCGCCCACATTGCATTTAAAGGTCATGTGTACGTTCAACTATGCACTTTACAGATTGATATTATGTTCAAGATGTCGACATCTGGGTTACAAATAAAGTGGGTATCTGAAGTAGTAATTAGCTATATATGTGACTTTAGGGTAGGGTACATATTTATTTGTTGATAGTTCAATATTTAAAAAAAATATTATTAATTTGTTTTCTGCAAAGAACTTTTAATGGCTTTTCAAACCCTCGACCAGAGTTGGTGTCATCAACATTTACCAATTAGGCTGCCCTTATCACGAAATCATTAATCACAAATAAAACCCATCTATCATTCCATGCGACATTTGTTATTTAAAATATTTATCTGTTATAGTTGCTTAACATAAGGTCACCAATACCAGCAGAATTTAATTGTTATGTTTTGTGCTGATAATTAGTCGGCCCTTGTGATGTAAAATGTTGATAAATTAATGTCACATGTATCTTGTTTCTGTTAATATACGAAGCTCACGAGTATAACGGTAACATAAAACGCTACAAAGCCTTTTATATAACACGTTATTATATACCTTACTGTCCACCCATGCGATATTATGTACAAACTACAACTGCCCAATAGCGCAAGATCTTTCTGACGTCACATGGCGGACTACTTTCTGTTTTGTCAACAGGCAGGCGAGATCAAAGGATGGCTGCCGAAATGACAACACCTTCACTTTGATCTAAGCAACGTTGATATTTTATAATTATGCGAACCAGTCTTCAACAGCGAATTGAAAGAAACGGTAGAAAGTGTTTCAAAAAACAACAAAGACGAATTTGTGCACGATATTGCCACATTTATCGGGCCCCTAATCAAGAAGAACACGGCAGTTTCAACGAATCAGGACATGAAAATGTACAACGCTGGCCATGGGAAACAAACGAGGGACAAAACTTTTGCAATTTATTAGCGCTGAACATTTGAATTTTGGCCTGGTAGAAATGTTCGTTCATATTAGATAAAAGACGGGACCGAATACGAGCATGGGTCACTTGAAGCGATCAAAAACAGCAAAACGGCATCAATGCCGTAGATTATTATACACCTTATTGTCATTGCTATGATATTATATACAAATTACAACTATCCAATACCACACGATATTATACATCACCTAACTGTCCATTCCTGCGATATTTTGTACGTGCCGTGCGCAAATATACACAATACAGCTTGCACGTTGTATGACTGAAGGTTATAACAGTGTGGCTGACGGTTATAGCAGTGTGACTGACGGTTATAACAGTGTGACCGACGGTTATATCAGTGTTACCGACGGTTATAAAAGTGTTACTAACTGGGATAACAGTGTGGCTGACGGTAATAACAGTGTCACTAACGGTTAAAACAGTGTGACTGACTATTATAACAGTGTCACTAACGGTTAAAACAGTGTGACCGCCGGTTATAGCAGTGTCACTAACGGGTATAACAGTGTGACTGACGGTTATAACAGTGTGGCAGACGGGTATAACAGTGTGACTGACGGTTATAACAGTGTGACCGCCGGTTATAGCAGTGTCACTAACGGGTATAGCAGTGTGACTGACGGTTATAACAGTGTGACTGATTGTAATAACAATGTTACTGGCGGGTATAACAGTGTGACTGACGGTAATAACAATGTGACTGACGGTTAAAACGGTGGGACTGACGATTATAACAGTGTGACTAACGGTTATAACAGTATGGCTGACGGGTATAACAGTGTCACTAACGGGCATAACAGTGTGACTGACGGTTATAACAGTGTGACTAACAGTTATAACAGGGTCACAAACAGTGTGACATACGGTTATAACAGTGTGACTGACGGTTATAACTGTGTCTCTAACGGTTATAATCGTGTGACCGACGGTTATAACAGTGTCACTAACGGGTATAACAGTGTGACTGACGGTTATAACAGTGTGACTGACGGTTAAAACGGTGGGACTGGCGGTTATAACAGTGTGACTAATGGTTATAACAGTGTGACTGACGGTTATAATAATGTGATCGACGGTTATAACAGTGTCACTATAAACGGTGATAACAGTGTGACTGACGGTTATAACAGCATGGCCGAGGGTTATAACAGTGTCACTAACGATGATAACAGTGTGACTTACGGATATAACAGTGTCACTAACGGGTATAACAATGGGATTAACGGTAATAACAGTGTGATTGACGGGTATAACAGTGTGACTGATGGCTATAACAGTGTGGCTGACGGCTATAACAGTGTGACTGATGGCTATAACAGCGTGGCTGACGGTTACAACAGTGTGGCTGACAGTTATAACAGTGTGACTGATGGCTATAACAGTGTGACTGACGGCTGTAACAGTGTGACTGACGGATATAACAGCGTGGCTGATGGTTATAACAGTGTGGCTGACGGTTATAACGGGGTTACTGACGGGTATAACAGTTTGACTGACGGGTATAACAGTGTGACTGACGGTTATAACAGTGTGACTGACGGCTATAACAGTGTGACTGACGGTTATAACAGTGTGACTGACGGATATAACAGTGTCACTAACGGATATAACAGTGTGGCTGACGGCTATAACAGTGTGACTGACGGGTATAACAGTGTCACTAACGGATATAACAGTGTGACTGACGGTTATAACAGTGTGACTGACGGATATAACAGTTTGACTGACGGGTATAACAGTGTGACTGACGGTTATAACAGCGTGATTGAAGGTTATAAAAGTGTCACCAACGGTTATAACAGTGTGGCTGACGGTTATAAGAGTGTGACTGAGGGGTATAACAGTGTCACTAACGGATATAACAGTGTGACTGAGAGTTATGACAATGTGACTGACGGGTATAAAGGTGTCACTAACGGATATAACAGTGTGGCTGACGGTTATAACAGTGTGACTGACGGGTATAACAGTGTCACTGACGGATATAACAGTGTGACTGACGGTTATAACAGTGTGACTGACGGATATAACAATGTGACTGACGGTTATAACAGTGTGGCAGACTGGTATTACAGTGTCACTAACGGCTATAACAGTATGGCTGACGAGTATAACAGTGTCACTAACGGGCATAACAGTGTGACTGACGGTTATAACAGTGTAATTAACGGTTATAACTGTGTCACCAACGGTTATAACCGTGTGACCGACGGTTATAACAGTGTCACTAACGGGTATAACAGTGTGACTGACCGTTCTAACAGTATGACTGGCGGGTATAACAGTGTGACTGACGGTTATAACAGTGTGACTAATGGTTGTAACAGTGGGACTGACGGTTATAACAATGTGACTGATGGTTATAACTGTGTCACTAACGGGTATAACAGTGTGACTGACCGTTCTAACAGTGTGACTGGCGGCTATAACAGTGTGACTGACGGTTATAACAGCGTGACTGACTATTATAACAGTGTCACTAACGGGTATAACAGTGTGACTCACGGTTATAACAGCATGACCGCCGGTAATAGCAGTGTCACTAATGGGGATAACAGTGTGACTGACTATTATAACTGTCACTAACAGGTATAACAATGTGACTGACTGTCATAACAGTGTGACTGGTGGGTATAACAGTGTGACTGACGGTTATAACAGTGTGACTGACGGTTATAACAGTGTCACTAACGGTTATAATAGTATGACTGAAGGTTATAACAGTGTGACTGACGGTTATAACAGTGTGACCGACGGTTATAACATTGTCACTAACAGGTATAATAATGTGACCGACGGTTATAACAGTGTCACTAACGATGATAAAAGTGTGACTGACGGATATAACAGTGTCACTAATGGATATACCAATGGGACTAACGGTAATAACAGTGTCATTGAAAGGTATAACAGTTTGACTGATGGCTATAACAGTGTGGCTGTCGGCTATAACAGTTTGACTGATGGCTATAACAGTGTGGCTGACGGTTATAACAGTGTTACTGAAGGTTATAAAAGTGTCACCAACGGTTATAACAGTGTGGCTGGCGGTTATAACAGTGTGACTGACGGGTATAACAGTGTCACTAACGGATATAACAGTGTGACTGAAGGTTATAAAAGTGTCACCAACGGTTATAACAGTGTGGCTGACGGTTATAACAGTGTGACTGACGGGTATAACAGTGTCACTAACGGATATAACAGTGTGGCTGACTGTTATAACAGTGTGACTGACGGGTATAACAGTGTCACTAACGGTTATAACAGTGTGGCTGACGGTTATAACAGTGTGACTGACGGGTATACCAGTGTCACTAACGGATATAACAGTGTGACTGACGGCTATAACAGTGTGACTGACGGATATAACAGTGTGACTCACGGTTATAACAATGTGACTGACGGTTATAACAGTGTGGCAGACGGGTATTACAGTGTCACTAACGGTTATAACAGTATGGCTGACGAATATAACAGTGTCACTAACGGGCATAACAGTGTGACTGACGGTCATAACAGTGTGACTGGCGGGTATAACAGTGTCACTAACAGTGTGACATAAGGTTATAACAGTGTAATTAACGGTTATAACTGTGTCACTAACGGTTATAACCGTGTGACCGACGGTTATAACAGTGTCACTAACGTGTATAACAGTGTGACTGACCGTTCTAACAGTGTGACTGGCGGGTATAACAGTGTGACTGACGGTTATAACAGTATAACTATTGGTTATAACTGTGGGACTGACGGTTATAACAATGTGAACGACGGTTATAACAGTGTGACTGACGGTGATAACAGTGTGACTGACTATTATGACTGTCACTAACGGGTATAGCAATGTTACTGACGGTCATAACAGTGTGACTGACGGTTTTAACAGTGTCACTAACGGTTATAACAGTATGACTGAAGGTTATAACAATGTATCTGACGGTTATGACAGTGTGACAGACGGTTATATCAGTGTGAATGACGTTTATAACAATGTGACCGACGGTTATAACGGTGTGACTGACGGTTATAACAATATGACCGACGGTTATAACTGTGTGACTGGCGGTTATAACAATATGACCGACGGTTATAGCTGTGTGACTGACGGATATAACTGTGTTACTAACGCCTATGAAAGTGTCGCTGACGTCTATAACAGTGTGACAGACGGTTGTAACAGTGTCCCTGATGGCTATAACACTGTGACTTACGTTTATAATAGTGTGACTGACGGTTATAACAGTGTGACTAAAGGGTATAACAGTGTGGCTGGTGGTTATAACACTGTGACTTACTGGTATAACGGTGAGACTGACGGTTAAAACAGTGTGACTGAGGGCTGTAAAAGTGACATTGACGGTTATAACAGAGTAAGGGACGGTTATAATAGTGTGACTGACGGTTATACCAGTGTGACTGACGGCTATAACTGTGTCATTGATGGCTATCACTGTGAGCCTGAGGGCTATAATTATGTGATGACCGGTTATAACTGTGTGACTGACGGTTATAACAGTGTGACTGACGGTTATAACAGTGTGACTAACGCTAATAACAGTGTAAGTGACGGTTATAACAGTGTAATGGAGGGCTTTAACAGTGTGACTGACGGTTATAACAGTGTGACTGACGGTTTTAACAGTGTCACGGGTATAACAATGGGACTAACGGTAATAACAGTGTGATTGACGGGTATAACAGTGTGACTTATGGCTATAACAGTGTGGCTGACGGCTATAACAGTGTGGCTGACGGTTATAACAGTGTTACTGACGGGTATAACAGTTTGGCTGACGGGTATAACAGTGTGACTGACGGTTATAACAGTGTAACTGAAGGTTATAACAGTGTGACTGACGCTAATAACAGCGTAAGTGACGGTTATAACAGTGTAATGGAGGGCTTTAACAGTGTGACTGACGGTTATAACAGTGTGACTGACGGTTATGACAGTGTGACTGGCGGTTATAACAGTGTGACTGACGGTTATAACAATGTGACTGACGGTTATAACGGTGTGACTGACGGTTATAACAATATGACCGACGGTTATAACTGT